>JBAMNC010000546.1:0-145073 GCA_037902135.1 Cetoscarus ocellatus | reverse complement strand
ATCAAATAATTACAACATAACAGTAAAATAACAAAAGCAAAGGAACATGATGACTTTTTGTGGCTAAGTAACTATGAGGTCCAAACTAGGGATGTCCCGATCAGCTTCTTTGGCCCCCGATCCGCTTTTTAAATAGTTAAGTGTCTGCTGATTTCATGTCCAGATCCAGTATTTCCAATTTAAACAGACACAGACAATACAGCTACACATTGTTTATTTGTATGCTTTCTGGTTTGTTTACTATCTAAATTAAGTAAACAAAATCTGAAGATGCCCTTATTTAATTCCTTTTAACTAAGTCCAACCAGCATAATTGTTAAACTCATACAAACATATTAAATATTACTCAGAATGGTCAAGTATTTCCACAGGGCTGCTCCTGCTTCATCACTCGCTCAATTACGGCCTGTTGTAAAGTTTTTTCACATATGGAGACTGACGTAAACAATCGGGTGACATGATTTTACATTACCAAGAAAATAGGGGATGAAGGGGAAATATTTAACAATTAACCAGAAATAACAGGGAATGAAGAATAACTGAACATTTATTTGATAAATGTAACAAGAACAAACTCCTTCAAATCAAAATCTTAAACTAAATGGAGTTGCCACAAGTAATTGAAACAAACACTCATAACAGATGATCAGCATTAATGCTCATAAGTGATCAATTAAAAAAATGCCCACACAGGCCCCAATCTGATACTTTTACTAATACCTACACAGTAACGGGACATCCCTACTTAACTAAAGAATAACTAAGAAGGGAAAACATAAAAATGAAATACTGACATATTCAGCATGTCCACGTGGCTCTCAAGGTTCCTCGTTTCAGCTTTCAGTCTTTTCAGTTTACTTGAATCCTGCGTCTTCTGCATCTCCAGCTCTGATGTTTGTCTGTAGGAGGAACAAAGGCATATGATTGATATTAAAAAACGATTGAGGGGAATAAACGCTTTAATTTTCCAAATTATTCAAACCATGATTAAAATCAAATAAAAAAATGACCCAGCAAGTGTTCTAAAGAGCACTACAAATGACTTTGGATTTTATTTAACATTAATTTGACTTTAAGTTGTAGGTTTTAATGTTTGCTTTGTTATTTTCCACCAGTGGTAACCCTTTTCCTCTTGGGAACAATATAGTCAAGCTTAAAGAAGACTTAGAAAAACTTTAAAAGATGTTCATCAAATTATGCGGTTTAAAATTTCCTTTGTTAAGAACAATTTCTGGTTGTTGTTCCACGACCATAACTGTATTCTGTCAGCTTATTTGTTGAGATAATGATGCAGGTTTTGCTGTGATAACTATAACATTTAGATTCATAAGGTTTATTTATTTGTCATCTTTTATTTGATGGGACAGCGGGCTGAGTAGAAAACACGAAGGTGCACACCAAAGCTGTATCACAGTTACAGTTCACTAGAAAAACCCCTCATCACAATGTTGATGTAAGTGTCTGCATAAATGCATGTGAAAAGGGCTTCAGAGAGAAAGAGAATTGTTTTGTTACATTTGGTGAACGGTTCTAATGACTTGTTATGACTCAAAAATGTAAAGCTAAAGACTCTGGACTCAACTTTTCTGTCTTTTGATTTAACTTGACTTAGGCCCAAGATTTAAGACTTGCTTGGGCATAGCAAATAAATTTATTTATTTTTTAATGAACCTTTATTCAACCAGGTTTGTCCCATTGAGATCAACAGATGTCTTTTTCAAGGGAGACCTGAACAAGTATGGCAGCAATACACAGTTTCATCTAACGGTAAACTCAGACTCAAACAGAGCAGATCAAGTGAGGAAATAATTTCCAGTAAGTCATCAATTAAAACAGTGAAATTCAGAAAGTCTGTATTCCAAAGTTTTCACTGCAGATTTAAAAACATTCAGAGACACTAAGTGTTGCAGGTTTACAAGGTCTTTACAAAACAACCAAACCTTGGTTGTAATCACGAGTAGACAGAGTAAAAACATTGTGCATGGATTTAAAGAACATCCACTTAAAGACTTTCAAATATATTAAACTCAAACATGAAAATTCTACTTTTCTGTCAGAGTTATTTTTTATTCTGAACTCACCTGTCTGTATCAGCCAGCTCCTCTGTGACTTTCTGCAGTTCTGTAAAAAGTAAAATCAATTATGAATAAATTGTTGAATTAAGATCAGTAGATTTTTATTCTGGAGTAGAACCGACCTTCCTGGATTGACTTCAGACTTGTTGTGCTGTCAGTCCCTTTTTCTACAATTGCAGCAACTTCTATGGAAAAAAAAAACAAAAGATGTAAGAGCCACGTCTTGTCTAAAACATCACCTCAAGCCCTACTATCAGTCGCTTTAGACAAAAAAAGAATCATTGCTTTACAATCAGCCCCCAGCAGTCTTACCTGTTTCTAACTCATGAATGCAGTTGTCCAAACTTTTTATCATCTCAACTGCTTTCTCGATTTTTCCTCTCAGCTTCTGTTGTTCCTCCTGTAAACAGAAAAAACAGTAATTTGTCTTCCACAATCTCTAATGAACCCCCAGATAAGTTTTTCAGTATATATCAGTGTGGAATCCCTACCAGGTTCGCCTGCTTAAGTTGTGAGTACAAAACCTCCTTCATTTGGTGTGACTTCACTTTGCTCGTCTTCCTGAAGAAGTTGTTTCTCTCTTTAAGTTTCGCACCAAAAGATTTTAGCTGTGAATTAAAAGAAAAAGCACAGTCAGGGTAAAAAGAACTGTCATATGCCCAACTAAGACCTTACTTAAACTACAGTCATGGTGTTGAACAAAAATCAGTCTAATCTATGCTTTTATAAACTTACAACCCAAAGTTTAACTGAGATATAATTCTTAGTTTACATCACCGATATCATTCTAACACATGTAATATTTACATCTTTCTCTGTGGTGTTTCTTATTTCTTCCCATAAAGCTCTATTGACGATCCGCAGCGGCTTGTCCAGGTCTCGCATCCGTTCCTTCAACCTGAAATGACCACAAAAAGTTAGTTTAAGAAATAGACCTTTAATCTGAGCTCCTCATGACAGAAGCTGTCTTTGCCATGTACTAGCCCAGGATAATAGTATGAACAAGGGAATTAAATATGACAAAATATTAGGGGTATACCATACAACTTTGTAATTAAACAACTTAACTGTGTCTATAATTATATGTGACGCCTTTTAAATTCATTGTTAGGGATGGGCAATATGGCCTGCAAATCAAATCCCTGGTTTTTCAACACAAAACTCAATTTCTGATTTTGTTTCTTCCCCTTTTAAAGAAAACAACTACAAATGTCACAGAAGTTAAATAAACAAGTCTTGCCCTTACCTGGTCTAAATATTTCACTAAACTAAACTGAATTTCCCACTTTGAGCTGAAGTACAGACAGAAATTTTGCGATCAAAGGTACCATGTCCATTGGCCTCCATAGTCACCAGATCTCATTTAACTAGAGCACCTCCAGGATGTGGTGGAACTGGGGTTGCGGATGGATGTGAAGCCAACAACGCTATAACTGTGTGATGCTATCTTGTCAGTCTGAACCAAAATCTCTGAGGAATGGTTCCTGCACCCTGTTGGATCTGTTATGAAGAACTGAGCTGCTCTAAAGGCAAAAGGGGTCCAAACAGGTACTAACAAGCTGTACCTAATAAAGTGGCTGTTCAGTGTATGTCTGATGGTTTTAGTGGCATTTTATCAACCTGTTGTTTGGTTTTGCAATGCTCTGTGTCTCCCCTGCTTTTACAATTTTAAGTGAATTTCAATGTAGACTAGAAAGCACCCCGAGAGCGCAAAACTCCACCAAGGTAGCTCACACATTGCCGTTACATCTATAAGCATAAAGTTACCGTCATAATATGAAACATGACCCTGAAAACCCACACCTAGCACTCAGAAGGAATCATGCTGATATCATTATTAGTTTGACAGTTATTAAGCAAAAACGATCGTTTGCTAATGTAGGTTATCTAGATCACCACCGAAATCTAATCATTTCTAAGTTGGGCCATTACCAACATCTCCTGAAAATTTCAGCAAAATCTGTCGAGTAGTTTTTGTGTAATCTTGCTAACAAACAAACAAACTGGGCCAAAATCATAACCTCCTTGGCGGAGCTAATGAGGGTTTTATCTCACAGTTACATATAAAGTCTGTTTTGATTTAACTGATTCATTATCAGTCTTATATGTACATACCCCTCCACTTTTTCAGCCAGGTCCTGGACATTGTTCTCGTACACCGTCTGCTTAGGACGGTTGATATGTCTGTCTTTAAGTAAATCCATCGGTGTGCGATCTGTGTCTGACATCAGCTGAAAACCAAAATAAAAGCAGATAAGTAGGAAATGAAGCAAAACAGATTGTTGTTTAATGTAAATGTTTTTTTTTTTTAAGAGGGAAGAACCTACTCTGCCAGGGAGGACACTCTGCCGAGGATTATGAATGACAAAGTCTATGTTGAAGAGCTTGAAGAACTCCAACACTGTTAAGGTGCCATCATCAAACTTCTGCAAACAAAGTCGTAATCAACAGTTAGTAAATTATACATCTACTAAAGTGAGGACCATATTGAATGTTGATGATGAAGTATATAAAATGTAAAGATACCCTCTGTACATCAGTGGCGTATTCTTCAAGCTGTGACTCAAACAGGCTCTGCTTAAACGCTGGAAATAAAAACAACAATTAAGTCCAAAAGCAACAAAAAACAATTCAGTTTAATTAAAACTAAACCCTTTAGCTCAGATAAATGTTGTCAGATGAAGAAGCTCTTACTCGTCTCAAAGGTTGCTTCACATCTGCTGGCCGTGTGGCTGGTGTTGGACAGGTCGGTGCTTCGAGCTGCAGTGAGGTTACCGTCACACTCCAACACCATATCTGCGTCTTCATGAGACTGAAATTTCCAGCAATAAATGGAGAAAAAGGGGCAGAACAGAGCAACAGAAGAGGAATCAAGAAACATGAAGAGAACCAAAACAGGATACTGCAGAGTACTGTAACCCCTCAGATGTAAGTCGGTGTTGAAATGTTCTATATTATTAAGGTTATTTTGCTATATATAAGCCACGTGTGCCTGACAAACCCAGAAAAAACATCTTATTTCAGGTTGCAAAAGTGAAAAATACAGCATTGCTTGTGATAAGTAAAAATAGCTTCCTACACTGAAGTTTCTTGAATAGAGATACGGTTCTCATTTTGGCCACAAAATACTATCTGGACCTGGTTGATGAATGTGGCTTACGTCAGGTTTAGTTAGGACTGGGCGATATGGCCTAAAAATAAAATCTCTGAATTAACTCACAAAATTCAATTTTTGATTGTAACATTTGTTTTCCCTCTCAAAGAAACAAAAAACTCCATATGGCACCGAAAATTACTTGAAACAAGTTTTGAGTAAATACTTTCAAAATATGTTCGAAAACTAAACTAAACTGAATGATTTTCTGATGTTAATTTGTTATCAGAGGTACATGATGTTGTTTGGATGTAGGCAGGCTTGTCTGTATTGACAGAAAGCTGCACTATTTTCACAGTTTATCAATGTGAAATTCTCTTACCATTACTTAATGTAATTCAAAGGCAAATAAAAGCCTAAAAATGTGCCTGTACAATAATAACAGGGCCTGTCATCATGGAATTATGACAATTTTCAGTATTTCTTCCAGCAAATAATGCCACAACTTACACATTCTTAGTGTGTTTCTTTTGGAAGGAAACTTGGGGAAGGGTTTTAACCACAGACTGTGAAAGAATTGGACAAAGCCATGTCATAGGAGCCTTTGGAGTGCTTTGATAGATGCTGCCATACTGCACATGCTATCTCAACCTAACTTTACTTCCATTGACTGCAGACAGAAAGACTGTTGAGGCGGGACTAAAGAACGTCTAACCAATAGTAACGCCGCATTTCACAAAACCAGAAATCCTTAATAAAACCTCCAAAAAAGAAAAACAGAACATAAAGAAAATCACATTCTCACAGTGAGGGCACATAGATTTGTTTTGGTTTAGACCAAAGCTGTTTTACAAACCAGCCTGAAAAGATGTATATTAAGGCTGCAAAAACCAACTTCGTCCAGCATACAATAATTAAGGTGTTGTTTTTCTGCAGCCAGCCCCAAGTGGACACTCAGGGTACTACAGCATTTTGTTTTTAAATCTGCAGTGAAAACTTTGAATTCCAGGCTTTCTGAATGTCACTGTTTTAATTGATGACTTACAATTGTTTCTTCTCTTCGTTTGTACTGTATGAGTCTAACTGATGAAACTGTGAATTGCTGCCATTCTTGGTCATGTCTCCCTTTAAAAAGAGATCTGTTGATCTCAATGGGACAAACTTGGCTAAGTAAAGGTTAAATAAAAATAAATAAATAAATAAATGTCCACATGGGCCTCCATTTACAGCCCCGGAGGTTACTGCCTAGATACATATCTAATCTTAAAAAATGAATTGATATTTTTTAAATCTCCTACAACAAAAAAGTATAAATCATAAACTTAATCGATATATCCCCAGCCCTGGGTTAAATAAGATGTTTAACTAGAAAATAGACAAATAAACTAAACCATAATACTCTAGTATAACGTGACTGTTTTGATACAAGTAATTATAGCATTTTAAAAATGTATTTATTATGGTTGAGGAGGGACGGGTAAATATGACTCATGTTTTTCTGGTTTTCTTTGAGTTAAAAATATTAAAATAAGCTGGAGGCCAACACCTTTATTTGAGAATATTACCTGAACAGTAATTAAATTTGACTTACCTGAATCTCTTCAACATCAGCAAACACCTCAGTGGATGTTTTCATCCTCTTCTCCCCCTCCTCCTCCTCCTCTTCGTTTTTATCTCTCTGAAGCGGCCGTTTGCTTCCACAGTTCCTAAGAAAGTCCTCTTCAAACACATCATCCTCCAGAGGCTCATCCAGGTTTGACAACTGAAAGAGGCTGCCTTTTTCCTCCGTTTTCTGAGGGGTCCTTGTGTCGATTGTTTCTGACATGTCCTCACAGCTGCCGAGCTCTTCATCATTAATATCACTCACATCAGCGTCAAAGCTGCTAAGTTGATTTGTGACATTCACAGTCATTGTTTTTGTGTGTTCTCCCGCAGAGTTCACCTTCTTTGAATCGCCTGCTTTGGGTCTTTGAGGGAGTTTCGCCTTAAAGCCTCCGACTGAAAGTCTTGAGATGAGCTGTTTGGTCTTCAGGTTGAATGACGTGTTAGTGGTGGGTTGTTCCTCTTGCATTTGACACTGCTCTTGTGCATTCTCACCAGATTCAGGCTCCATAGCAGGTGGTGATTCTGCCTCATCCTTCAAGCTTTTTTCAACGGTGTGTTCTGGCACAGGTGGAGGTGCTGCACAGCTTTCTGCTATAACAGCATCTGGAGCTGTATTTATCAAATGGCTCAAACGTCTCAGCTTTGTGTGAAGGTCAGCTATACTCTTTCGTCTGGACTTTCTTGAAGGCGCTGCATCCTCATCTTGGTCCATAACAGCAGATGAACTTTGGGTTTTCTGTGGTAAAGAGCAAGTTTGCTTTGGTGGTTCGGGTTCTTTCCATATGTCACTTTCATTAGAGTCAAGAGAATCTGGACGGTTTGTGATTTTCACTTCATCAGGGTTGGATAGTTCTGCTGCTTCAGTGTTTGGGGAAACCATTTCTGGTTTCCTGAAATTATCATTGTCAGGATTCTTGTTTTGTGTGGTGGATGGGTCTTCAAGTGGTTCATCAATACATGCTTGACTTTGAATTTGTCCTGTTTGAACTTCAGTCATATCCATGCAGATTTCATTTATCACGGTTTCATTTGCCAGGTTCTTCATCACACCAGCTGCTTTTTCTGCATCCACGTCGTTGCACTGCATTTTCAGTTCATCTCGGTTGCAACTGGGGTCCTCAGTTACTTGAAAGACTGCTTTGGAAATTCCAGAATTAGTCAGTGAGCCATTATTGTTAAGTCCTGGATCCAGAGAGTGCGCTGGAAGAGATCTCTTTCTACGCTGACAATATGGTTCAATTTCCCTATCCTCTGCAGGAGTATCACTGCTCTCCTCGGGTGGTAAAATGTTAGGAACTTGATTTGACAGAAATGACTCTGACATCGAGCTGCTTGCAATATTTACAGTAGGGCACTGGGTAACATCCATGGCATCATCATCTGCATTAAACCTAATTGTTCCCTCTCCAGATGGCACTACATCAACATTTTGGTGGGACTGTGGTTCCAAATTTGTGTCGATCTTTACAGTGTGGCTTTTTGTTACATCCATGGCTGCTTCATTTGCAGTAAACCTCTGAGTTTTGTCTCCACTGGATGGCAAACCATCCATGTTTTGGGACAAATTGGGTCTGAAATTTGTGTCAATCTTTACAGTGTGGCTTTTGGTCACATCCATGGCTTCTTCATTTGCATCGAACCTCAGAGTTTTGTCTCCACAAGAACGCAAGAAGTCAGATTTTTGCTGTAATTCTGATACTAAATTGGTATCAATCTTGACAGTGTGGCTTTTAGTCACATCCATGGAGGCTTCATTGGCATCGAACCTCAAGGTTTTGTCTCCACAAGAACGCAAGTTGGCTGATTTTTTCTGCAGATCTGGCACTAAATTTGTATCAATCTTTACAGTGTAGCTCTTGGTCTCATCCATGGCTGCTTCATTTACATCAAACCTCAAAGTTTTGTCTCCACAAGAATGCAAGTTGGCTGTTTTTTTCTGTAATTCTGGTACTAAATTGGTATCAATGCTTACAGTGTGGCTTTTGGTCACATCCATGGAGGCTTCATTTGCTGTGAACCTCAAAGTTTTGTCTCCACAAGTAGGCAACAAGTCAGGTTTTTGCTGTGATTCTGGTAGTAAGTTGGTATCAATCTTGACTGTGTGGCTTTTGGTCACGTCCATGGTGGCTTCATTTGCATCAAACGTCAGAGTTTTTTCCCCACAAGTCAACAAGAAGTTAGATTTTTGCTGCAATTCTGGTACTAAATTGGTATCAATGCTTACAGTGTGGCTTTTGGTCACATCCATGGTGGCTTCATTTGCATCAAACCTCAGAGTTTCGTCCCTATAAGTAGGCAAGAAGTCAGATTTTTGCTGTAATTCTGGTACTACATTGGCATCAATCTTGACAGTGTAGCTCTTAGTCTCATCCATGGCTGCTTCAGTTTCTGTGAACCTCAGAGTTTTGTCTCCACAAGTGGATTTTTGTTGCAGGTCTGGTTCAAATATGGTGTCGATCTTTACAGTGTAGCTTTTAGTCACATCCATGGCTGCATCATTTGCATCGAACCTTACTGTTTTCTCTCCACAGGAAGGTAATGACTTCATATCTTCTTGTGGTTTCTGGATAATATCAGTTGCAATATTGACAGTGTAACTTCTGGTTTCATCTATAGCAGCATCATCAACAGAAAACCTCACTGTCCTTTCTCTGCAGTCATCCTCATTGTCAAATCTGACCTGTGGAAAGAAAACGGTTCAATATTAAAATAAGAACTTTTATTACCACAGCTTTAACGTAGGGCTGATATGATAATCTGTTTTTTTTCTTAATATTGGGATAAAAATTATCAAACACAGTTACTCAAAGGTTTTAAAACAGCATCAGAGCACAAACTTAGTTGACTAAAGAATCACATTGCCTTGAGAAGCAGCTATATCTTAGAAAAAGTTCTGCTTATTATTATTATTTGTCCAGAAGCAGTTAAAAATATTTGGACAACATAAATATTTTAGGACTGACTCTACTTAGGGAACTTTGACGTGCTGCATGCTCAACTAATTAGTAAATGAAATAGACAGAACTAATCAACCTTTTATTTTACAAGTGCCTAACTGACATAAAGGCATAAATAACATAACCAGCATGTAGAAGGAGGCAGAGAAGGAGGTCTGAAATTAAAAAATATCACTCATAACATGAATTTTAGGCTGCTAGATTATGAAAAATTATTATAATAATTTGCTTGTTACTAATATCATGACTATAAGGCAGGATTACTCATTGATCTTGCAACATCTCTGCAAAACAAGTAAAAAATAAATCTGATTGCATCGAGATAAGGCTACAGCTGTGTAACAAATTCTGCAAATTAATTTGCACTGTCTTAAAAACACTTTTAAATTCATTATCAATTATTATAACAGGACTAAAAGTTAAAGTGCAATATGATCAACTAAAAATGTTTTTTATATTTTTTTCTGTTATGGCCCTGTACTACCATTTTGCATACATTTTGACCAGTGAGGGTCAAGCCCCACGTTTTCTTCAAGCCCAGTAATACTGTAAAGTTTTAATTATTTTTATTTTAACTTTTGAGGCCCAACACAAAGGTAGTATGCTCTAATTTCACAAGACACAATCATTGTGTGTTCCTAAACTTGAAATTTATTTGTTTTAGCAAAATAAAAGGCAGTTAAATAAATACAGCTCCAAAAATAGGTCTTAAATTTACAATATAGTATTAAAATTGCCATAAAATAAACCTTTTTTAATGCTTACCTCATTTCTTTGAGCCTTTACCTTTAAAGACGGCTTGATAGAAGTTACCAAACCTTAAGTGGGAAAAAGAAATTGAAATTAAAAACTAACCAGTGAAAGCTGTCAAATCCAAAAGTCACCTTTTTAATACTCCATAAACATATCAAGAATATGAAATATTCCTTCTTTAACCATATTCATCTATCATCATAATTAAAAAGCTGTCCTATCAAATTTAATTCTGGTAATTTCATCATAAAAACTTTTGTTTGGATCTCATTCAGAGTTGTAGTAAGCTTTGTATTTTCCATACCTGTATGATGAAATGACCCTTGCACTTCACTGTTCTTCTGCACTGAAGTCTTCTTTGAACTTTGCAGGCTGTCTCTGTCGGAGCACACGTCTTTGGTGGGAAACAGAAAATCAAACAGGTCGTCTGAGGAAGAGGGTCCCAGAGTGTCCATGCCAGCGTCCTCCTTTTGAAGCCCTGCATTCTCTGTGGCTCCTGCAGCAGAGGAAGTCACCCTGGCATTTACAGGATTAGAGCTGGAGACAGTCCGTTTGGAGAGACTTGCGAGGAAGTTTTGGAATCCCTCATTCACATCATTTGATGACGAATCTTCAATTTTTCTGTCCATTCTTCCACCAGTTTGAAAAAAGTCCTGATTTTGACTTGGGGGAGCAAACGTCCCACTATTGATGTTTACAGTGTGACTCTGAGTCATGTCCATAAAATTGTCACTTGCAGGGAAGACTATCGTTTTTTCATCTGTTGATTCAGGGTTGACCTGAGAAAAGAAAACAAAGTGAGTTATGATAGGTTAGTGAGTATGGTGAAGATGTTTCTTATTCTTCGATACTGTTGATAACACATGCTAGGTGATGGAAGATCCAATAGCACGAAGTCTGATTGACTGAGAAGAACTTGAGTTATGAAAGAAAGATGTTTTGTTTCATTTTCAATCAAAAGCTGCTGTGAGCGTTAAAGTTGTTTCATTTTTATACTGAATGTTGATATTTTTCATGTTTTCATGGCAGATGTTGTCTTGTTTTCTTCATGTCTGTAAAGTATTATTTGAAGAAATGGACTTGTGGTTTGCCTTGAGTGAAAAAGAAAGCCACATTTGGTCCCTTGCCCCCAGCTGGGCATACAGCCAGCATGAGAGCAACAGAAAGAAGCTGCACTTACACCAAATGCACTTGAAACTTTGCGTAATTTTTTTTTATAATACTGTAAATCCTCAAATACAGACCAGGGTCTTTATTTACAAAATTGCAGAGTACTAGGCCTTTATATTAAGGAGGCTTACTATTGGCGACAAGCCCTCATATCAAAGTCTCTGAGTTGTAATTCTGTTTTAGTTCAATCATAACAATTTAACTGAATAATTAGAATTAATAAATAATCTTAGCTTGTTTCCTGCAAAAGATTATTGTATATAAACCTAAACACATTCAGTTTGAATATTCATCTTTAAAAAGAGATGTGATCGATATGATAATAAAAACTAATAATATTTAAGGTTTACTTTAGTTGCTTCCTTATTTAAAAACAAATTTTCATTATGTTTTTAAAATCAACAACCTTTAAAACCTTGTTTTAAAAGTTAATCAAATGACTTTTTTTTGTCTGCTCCCTCCTCTCACTCACTCACACACTTTGATTAATTGGTGAAGTGAGCTTCAGCTCCTCCTGTCATGGTTTTATATCAGAGCAAAACACTTTCTGTGTCTATATTGGATGTATATATTGACTCCATGAGAGAAAGAAATGCCTCATGAAACATGTTATGTTTGTGTTAGATCAATAACTGGGCTCTGAGTACATTGTTATCCTTGTCCTCAGTTCAGTTTTAGTTGGTAAAGACATCTGCTGTGTCTCATATTGATTGATTAATTTGTATTTGAATTACTGGTCTCTGTTTGAGGAAATATGGTAAGTCATTTGCTACAAACATTTACTCAGCACGCAGCGCACAGACCTCTGAAATGTATGCGCCAAACAGAAAATATATCCACATTACATGCCTGGTGGGCGTTAATTTTGTCAGACTGTTGTTCAAAATATCAAAATAAACCAATCATGTAACTCACCTGTTGTCCTGGAAGTGAAGCACGTAATGAAGGAGTCCTTCTGGATGGCAAATCTAAAATTGGAAATTAGAATTAACTGAAGTTCACCCAAAACTAATCAACCAAAAATCAAAGACCAAATTCACCCTTAACTTATTTTCATGAATTCCATTTAGGTAACTGCTAGAGTATGTTCACAATTAAAAAAATCTTCTAGTTTCTCATACAGAGTCCTGCTCCACCTCTATTCTCTCTCTGTCTGAGATGCTCTATTCAAGCTCCTGTTACAAACCTCAATTCCAATGAAGCAAAGACGCTGTGTAATACAAACACAAAAATGACAATGATTTGCAATTCCTTTCCAGTGTATATTCAGTTGAATATACGACAAAGACAATATATTTCAATGTTCAAGTAGATAAACTTCATTGTTTTTTTGCATGTACTCATTTTGAATTTGATGGGACTGGGACTGGGTCAACAAAAGACTGAAAAAGTTGAGGAATGCACAAAAACACCTGTTTTCACCTGGATTTTCCACAGGTGAGCAGGTTAATTGGAAACAGGCCAGTGTCATGATTGGTATAATCATTAGAATCAGAAATACTTTATTAATCCCAAAGGGGAAATTCGGTTGTTTCACTTACTTTATATACACAGCACAGCAGTAGGAGTATGAGGCATAGACATTAAAATAGCGGAGCATCCCTAAAGGCTCAGTCATACTTTAAGCAATAATGGGAAAAAATTCCACCTACAAAGCTTCAACAATTAGTGTCCTCAGCACTTTTCAATTTAGTTTTAGTTATAGTCTGTTGCCTCAAATATCCTTCAGTTTTAGTCATAATTTAGTCATCTAAATTGTTTCAATTTTAGTCTAGTTTTAGTTGATGAAATTTCACAACATTTTAGTCGAAGAAATCTGCTGTAAATTTAGTCGACTAAAATATGAAATGTAAAGTGCAAGGCATTTTTTATGTTTCATGGGATTCCTGAAGTCATGTTTGACACTTGGATAAAATGAAACATCTAATAGTCCTTTATTGAATGCTAACAAAGTCTGAATGTCTAAATTAACAGAAAACAAATTTAACTTTTGTGTGAAATGCAGTCGCCTTTATTTAGGCTACCCGGCAGAGCATGTCAGTTACAATACCAGAACTGACAACAAACAGTGAACCCGCTCTACACGAATATATCAACTCAAAAAGAGAGGAGCTCTGATTGGATCTCTCCCCAATTTATCCCGCCACCACCAAGCTAAGGCAGTTGTGATTGGATGTCCCTCTTAACTCATCCAACCTTTCCACACAACCACAGTAGCTGTGATTGGATATATTCCGAACTTGTCCCTACTTTCTACATGAGCAAATTAGGTCTGATTGGATTAAGTCTCTGTCAGACATTTTAGTCTAGTTTTTGTCTGTTGAGGAAAATGTCAGTTAATTTAGTTTTGGTTTTTGTCCATGTGCTTGTGTTTTTATTAGTTACTGTCTAGTTTTCATCAGGGGAAAAAAGGTTGTTGATGAAAACTATTATGAAAATAATTAATCAACAAATTAACACTGCTCAGCTCCCAAATGCTTGAGTGTTAAAAGGAAAGGTGATTTAACAAGTAGTACACATGTTCCAGCTTTTCTGGAACATATTGCAGGTAGCAAATTCAAAACAAGTGAAAATTTGAAAAAAACCAACAAAGTTTATCAATTTGAACATTAAATATGTTATCTCTGTAGTGTATTCAATTGAATTTAAGTCATAAAGGATTTGCAAATCATTAAATTCTGTTTTTATGTACATTTTACTCAGCGTCCTTACTTCATTGGAATTTAGGTTTATAATCTAAGGCCCCCATGACGGCCCCTGGTGTGCTCTGATTGGTACTCCATCCAAGGAGGAGACATGCAAACACACTAAAGGACAGTAAAACTGTGAAAGGCATAATTCCACCTCTATAAGCTTTGACACCATCATCACAAACCACTTACAGATATTTATAAGACTACTGTAAGTAAAAGTTCTGTTGGTTTTCTTCAGAACGTTCAGTACCTTTAGAGTTTAATGCTGGCAGAGTTTTCCGGTTCTGCTGTTGCTTGGTCTTCTCTCTGTTGCCAAACTGGGAGATCATTTCTTGTGAGGGAAAAAGGCACTGAAAAGGATCATCGTCATCATCAGTGACCGCCTGAATGCGTCCTGTCTGAGCTTCTGTCATGTCCATGCTCACATCATCATCTTGATAGAGCACACTGTGGGTTTTTAAGGTCTTTTCCATAACAGCTGCGTCAGATGGAGGAGCCTGGTTTTCTTTGTCTACAACAGCCTGTTGAGTTCTGACCTGGGCATGAGAGTTGTTTGTTTGTCCAAAAGAAACACCAGCAGGAGGTGCTGTTTTGGTGAGTGTGGGGTTCATACTGGGGCAACTTTTCTTGCTGAAACTTGCGAGGAAGTTTTCGAAGAAAGGATCAACAGGAGGCACTGATGAAGACAAGCTTTTCTCCTCTGGGTTTCTGCTGGTGGGTAGAGATGCAGACACACTTGGCATGTTTATGGTTTGATTTAAGGTCATATCCATGGACCCATCGTCTGCAGAGAAGATCACTGTTTTCTCTCCTGCGGTTGGTAAAATGTGATAGTTTTGCATCGAAATATCTGCAAGAAACTCCTCATCCTTGGCGATGTTTATTGTGTGACTGTGAGTCATGTCCATGAATGCATCGTTCGTTGAAAACATCACAGTTCTCTCCCCAAACTCAACTCCAGCCTAAAAAGACGATAAGTAGTTTAATCGCTGAGTGTGCTTAATGGGTGATTTGATAAAAAGCATGCCACAAAGGTTAAATTCCTCCAAGCTCACCGTATCCTTTTGCTGAGTGGCATGAAGTGGGGCATTCAGCAGTGTGTCCATCCCTATATTTGAAGAGTTTAGTTTATTAGAATCAAATTACTCCAGATAATGGAAGAATTACTTTCAGGGTTATATGGGGTTGCTTCATTTATAGTCTCAAAAATCAAATCTATGACATTTAAAGACTTTTTAAGACACTAACAAAGATTTAATAGCAACTTCTTTGCATGGTGTAGCATGAAAAGTATTGAAAAGGCATTTTTGCAAATCTTGACAGTCACCTCATTATAAGACTGTACAACTCCTCACTCAGGGGGAGGAGGAGTACAGGAAGGCAGAGGACAGGAAGGAGCAATAGCTATATTTTTATTTATATCTGCAATTTTTTAAAAACTTTTTTTATATAATTTGTTTCTTTTCACCCTGTACTGCTAGATAATGCTGCTGCTGGAATCTTAATTTCCCTGAGGGACTCTCCCCGAGGGATTAATAAAGTTCTATCTATTCAATCTAATGGTTTGTCTCTGCCCATCATCCCTCATACTTTTTGTCTTAAAGCCAAATTTCCTCCAATTCATACATTATCTTCTCCTTTCATACTCAAGCATGTCTCACTATGACACCTGCAGCTTCTGTATCCTGTTCAATGATCCCTGGGGACACGGTGATAGATTTTTAAGAGCATATCAAAGTCAAAGTTTCCAAACCTACCTGTAATTTGCTGAATCCCATCTGCTGTGACCACAAACTGGACCCTTTTGAGAAAGGAAAAACAAAACTTTCATAAAACAACACAATTGCATTGATTGCTTAAAGTTATACATTCAAGGGCCACTTTATTTGGTAAATCTGTTCAACTGCTCTATCACACAAATAGCTTATCAACCAAACACATGGCAGCAACTCCATGAATAAGGCATATGGACATGGTACAGATGACCTGCTGAAGTTCAAACTGCTCATCTACTGGGATTTTCATGCACAACCATCTCTTGGGTTTACAGAGAATGGTCTGAAAAAGAACAAAAGATATCCAATGAGCTTCGGTTTTCCTTGTTCGAGGTCAAAAGAACGGCCGGGGTGGTTCAAGGAGATGGAAAGACACCACTAATTTCAATAACTACTTGTTATAGCCAAAGCATGTAGAAGACTATTTCTGAACGCACAATCTGTTAAATTTTGACGCAGGTGGGCGACAGCAGCAGAAGACCACACCAGGTGCCACTCCTGTCAGCTAAGAACAAGAACCTGAGGCTACAATCCACACAAGCTCACTATAATGGACAATGGATGATGGTTTAAATGTTGCCTGGTCTGATTAGTCTCAATTTCTGTTGCAACATTCAGATGGTTTGGTAACAATTACAGAAATTAAAGCAGAGACAAATATTTCCACTGAAAAACTTTTAGAGGAAAAAAGTTACAGTGGAGCACCCAGATGTCTTTTTAGTGATTAGTGATTCATGTTTTCAAAGTAGGGAATATAAGTGATCTCATCTTTTGTCTTCTGTTCAAAAACTGGGACATCTTTGTGGCTTCTTTTAGCATATTGCAACACATGAAAAGGCAGACTGCAAAGTACCTAAATAAACAGCTAGCTGTCACCTGTTTACAGGTATTCCTGTATAAAGTGAATTTGAAAGTGATAAAATGTTTGTTTTTTTTTTTTTTTAATTTAGCCGAGGCAGAGCACAAATCAAGCTTTCGGGGGGCAAATCGAGATTAAACTATGAGAAAAATTATACCAAATTTAAGTAAAACACCACTAGAAAAAGGTTGGAATTACATTTAAATGAAGCAGCCTTGAAGTACTTTAACTACAGCCACAAAATTACCTCTTAAAAGTTTTTCACTGTGGAAAAACACATGGATAAAACAACAATAATATTATAATTTTTAATTCTTGATGTATTTAACAGCCCATTACTAATACTTTAAACACCACAGCCTACCTGAGTATTACTGCTGACCATGCCCAGCCCTTGGTGACCACAGTATACCCATCCTATGATCGCTTCTTCCAGCAGGAAAAGCGCTATGCCACAAAGCTTGCGTCATCTCAAACTAGTTTCTTGAATATGACAACGAGTTCACTGTATTCCAGAGGCCACCGCAGTCACCAGACCTAAATCCAGTAGAGCACTTTATGGATGTGGCTGAACCAAAAATTTGTATGCTGTGCGGCTGACAAATCTGCAGCAACTGCATAATGCTATCATGTCAATATTGACTAAAATCTTTGAGGAATGTTTCAAGCACCTTGATGAATCTATGTCACAGGGAATTAGGCAAAAGGGAGTCCTAACTGGTAGTAGTAAAGTGTACCTAATAAAGTGGCCGTTGAGTGTTTTTCTAGATTTGTCATCTTAAATAATATTAAATTCATGGAACTTTAAAGCCATATTACCTGTTTTGTGTATCCGAAGCTGCTGTTGAATAATCAGAGAAAAATATGACAAGATAAATTAAAATATACATAGAACAGCACAGACTTAGAGAGCATAGACTCTCAACATTAACACTTACTTGATGTCATCAACTCTTGTAAAGGGCTTCGGGCAGGAGAGACATTTTTTACATCCCTGTTAGAAACAAATAAAAGTAAGGTTAAAACATCAACATTGATTCGAAAAACTGATGCCTCACCTTTAAGGTGCTCCTTACTTTGAAAACAGAAGAACATCGTTGGCAGGGGCAAAGCTTACTCTTCTGGAATTTCTCTTTTCTGCTGGTTTGGCACTTTCCACCTTTGCGAAATTGAGGTTAAATATCAAGTCATTAGAAAATCTATTAGGTCTCAATATTACTCATGCTACGTGAGAATTCACACATGAAAAATGCAATATGGCTTTGTGGTTACTTAATAACAAACAAAATCCCACTTTTAGTAAAAACAAAGGTCTGTAGGAAATATAAAATAATTTGATTAATCAACCTTATTTTCCTGTTGCTCTGGATCAGGCAATCTGATTGATTTCCGTGGTGCTTTTAAAATCTGAAATGATAGTGGCAGGCAATTTGGTTAAGTTTTCTTTTAAAATCACATATAACAAAATCTTTTTTCTTGACATAAACTGTTGTACTGACCGAGGAAATGCGCCGCTTGGAGAATCCGCTGCCTCCTCTGGAACAAAAGAAGAGAATCAGATGTCAGTTGTAGCATTGCAGACATTGATTACACTCCCCTCAAGGAATTCAAAGACGTCATGTCATTCCTGAACTCAGATTCATGTTTTCATTTTTGATGGCTGCTAGATGATGTTCACAATTGCTTATCAGTGAATACCACTTATCCACATGTGATGTCGATAAAAATAAAGACTGATTAATTGATTGGAACTTAAATACACAAAAAAGATCACTTACTCAGGTCTGGGGGGATCTGAAGGCTCCATTTCAGCTTAAAAAATACAAACAACATGTTACAGTACTGATTTTGCAGCTTATGATTTCACATATTTATCAGGGATGCATGACTTTATCAGCAGATATCAGCTTAAAAAGTTAAATATCGTATCGGCCTATACTGAAATTTTTGCAATATTTACAATCAATATATCAACTATAGATTGACTGGAATATCAGCAAAATACGCAAATGTAACATATTGGTGCACCTTATCTTCACTGCATGGATACATTTAAAAAAATTCAAGAGTTAAATGTTGTTTTTCTTGTTTTACAATAGTAACTTACACAAATCGACTGTCACATTGTAAGAAACACGTTCATTTTTCGTAAAGTAAACAACTTGTGCTCTTGTACAAAGTATCAGTATTGGTAATAATGCGTTCAGAAATATCTGCAAAAATCCAATCTTGCACCCCTAATATTTATCAATAAGACACAACCTTTTCAGATATGAAAACATCACTTAACCAACCTCCATCTTAAGCAGTCATATTAAGAAAGTACAATAACTTTAACAGTATTTAAGACCATGAAAGCTTGATCGTTAATAAGAACTACACTGACTCCTAGGGCCTAGTACATGCTTTAATAAACACACACATACATATTATAACCCATTTAGATACCAACAACCACAATGAGCTAAAACTTTTAGCTCACAGTGAAGATAATGTAATAAAATATCAACAAACACATCCTCTTTAACTTCAATAAAATATTTCTTGAATGCAATTCACACAAAAGTTGGTTACTGTCGGAGTTATTGTGACAATTTATTAAGAGAAATTCTGCGTCAACGTTCGAGCTCGCGTGCTATTATCAAGACGAACAGGAGAAGAGCAAAGCCCCATGACAAATAAATAAGTTTGGCGCATACCTTGGAGTTGTTTTAAACTAATTCCTCGCGTATGCAGTGATTTTCTGCAGTTTACAGACCTCAGATAGTTTTCATATCGGTATTTAGTCCGTGTCGATATGCTAAACTGTAAACAGCAGCTAACGGCAGCTAACGTCAACAAGCCCAGATGCTAACGTCTTCAGTTTGAATTTAGCCGCCCCCGCGCGTGCGCACTGCAGTCTGGACTTTGCGTTGCGCATTTACTCGATTACCGTCAGATTTTTTAAAGGTAGACTCAATAAAATACGCTAAAATGATCAATTTAAGCGTGTGTTCACGCTATCACAACATATTTATATTTTAAAGTGAATAAATGGCTAATTGCGGGTTTTATTGACACAGGAAACTACGTAAGCAAAGCGGAAGTGATCGTTGAGGGCGGGACGTTTTTGAAATTTGTGCAGCTCGGATTTGACTGCTGACAAACCTCACAGTACACGCATTAAAAGGTAGGATTTTATCTTTTCTCTTTGACATATTTGGCTCATATTTTATACTTTATTTAATGTGAAATTCTGTCTTCAAGCTCACCTTAGCTATGCGTCCTAAACATTTGTCAATGCTTCTGTTTTGATCCCACACTCCTGTGTTTGGATGTTACACCAAACTCCCCTCTCTGTCTGTCAAGTCTTTGAGTATGATGTGATCATATAAGAGGCTTATGAATAATATAACATCACAAACTGCCTGTTAAAAGGATAGTTTAGTATTGTTGAAGTTGTGTTGGTATAGGGATGTACGATATTATCGGTTTGATATCAGCCTTAAAAGTTAAGTATCAGTTTTGGCCGATGTATAATTTTTGAAGATATTTACAGATATATAGGCCTCACATAACAGCTGGAATATCAGCAAATTAAACAAATGTACAATATTGATGCACCCTCTCATCACTGCATCGGTACATTTAAAAATCAAGGATTTCATTTTTGCAAGAGTTAAATGCTGTTTTTCTTGTTTTACATCTGTTCCTCGCAAAAGTATACTGTAACACTGAAACAAACAAGTCCATTTTTGTTAAGATTCTCTTTTGAAGAATTCAGCAGCGTGTGTCGACAGTTTCAACATTTGTTGTAACCACAGCTTATAACACCTGGATGTTGCATGTTAATTGGTCACTAGTTAAACCAGAACACTTGTTACCCATGTGTTAATTACATTATTCTGAATCCACAGGCATCTGGTTTACTGCAGATGTAATAATGTCTTCAAAAATACCAAGAGGTGAGTCATTCATTATCTTTACTTGGTTCAGCCCAAATTAGTTTGCATTTCAATTATATTTGTTAGTCAAGCTTGATGTTTATTTAACAATCTTTTTAGGACTGCATTTGCCGACAGAAACGAAGAAAATGGGTCATAAACTTGAATCCAAGGACACAGCTACAACACATGCCTCTCAAAAAACAGATGGTGTCCTTAAACCTCAGAAAGAAAACCTACCAAGGTAAGAGTCTGATCCAAGTTTAGTCCCAAAGATGGTTATATATACAAGAGGTTTTAAGAGGTGAATATCAAGAGGTACAGCTTGCAAGGACCGAGCATCTGTGGAATGACCCAAAAAACCCTCTTCTCTTGAACTTGGTCCTAAGTTTGGAAATGGTACCAGGGCTGACACCAAATAATGCTGCCACTCTGCACACTAGAACATCAGCTTCAAGTTGCTGGGAATTTTAGCACTTTTTTTAGGCGCTACCCACACATTTACAGGGTGCCCACATGTCCTGGAAAACCTGGAAAATTATTGACCAATTTTCCGGTCATGGAAATTGAGAAAAAAAGGATAATGTCTTGGAACAGCTTGAATTGTCCTGGAAACTTATTTATCTTCCTTCTACATTGTTAGTGAACAAAAATCAAACATAGTAAATGAAGTAAAAATGTTCTTGGAAACTAATTCACACTTACCCATAAAATATGAGTAGATTAAATAATGCAAGTCAAGGAAAAATATAAAAACTCAAAACAATGGCGACAAAAAGAAATAATAAAAAGTGGCAAAGTAAAATTTAGGCTACTTAAACAGTAAATCGACAAAATGTATTTATAAAAAAGCAGAGTAAATAAAGATTAAGAAAAAAAAAAGTATGAACCCTAAATTTATAATAGTGAGACACTACATAAAAGCCAGACCAAAAGGATACCTGACAGAAAATGTTTATGCCCGAGAGTTAGAAATAAATATCTTTAAAGGGGGGATGAAAACGTACTGGAAAAGTCCTGGAAAATGATTTCTAGTGAGAACCCTGATTCAGCTGTGTTGAAATTTAAAGCTGACTAATCAGGCTTTCAATAGTATAAAAGACATGATAAACTGGTATTATCAAAGGGGAGAAATAATCGACTGAAATAACGTTTCCAAAACAAATGTTGGAGGAGTACATATAAAGCTCTAATTCCCCTCAAAAACACTGAATCCTGTTGCTCTTGCCTTCCAGGAAACATGTAGCTCCAAAAGTGCACAAAGGGTAAGTTACTTAACATTCTGCATAATCAAGAGAGCAAGATTCAGCATTTTTAAAATCTTAATAACTCACTGTATGTTACACATGTTCACAGAGTATCCACCAGGTACGGGCAACAGGCAGAACTCAAGGAGCAAAACCAGCTTTTGATGGCAACCAATGAGGAGCTGCAGAAAAACCTTGCAGAAACACAGGTAGAGGAAAAAACATTCTGGCACAAAGCTTCTCATACTTGGATTTATTACACTTCCAAAAAAATTAATGTTGACATTTAAGTGCTTTATAAACAGTGTTTTAAGTGTTAAGTCCTTGTTTATTTCAGCAAAGAGTAGCTGAGTTAGAGCTGCAGTTTAGCGAACTTGAAAAGGAAAACGCAGATGTGCAGAAAAACCTAAAGGACTGCCACGTGCTCCTAGTTGCTGCCAAAATAGATCCAGGTAAGTTTTCATAAGTATTTTCCAGCTCTTATGCAGCATGATAGAAAGTAACACTCTTTGGTTTACAGTGCTAGGGGAAAGAGTTGGGGATGCTGCACAACAAAATGAAGACCAGAGAAAGGAGCTTATGGTATGAATGTTTTATTTTAGCACTTTTATTTTGAATTTACAGTTTTGTTTCACTTTTAATAAATTGTAACAAACAAAGAGCATCTTAACCTGCACTTTATATATTGAACTATTAAACACACAACTGAAAAAACCTAAACATGCACTATATATTGAGAAACTTAATACATGATAAATTACTTAAAGCCTTGACCTATGTTACACACACATACACATAAAACAACTTAATCTGTGCGTTCTCAGCGCGTCTCTGCCGACCTGCTGCATGAATTAAAAGCATTTGGAAACATAGCATCCCAACAAAGAGCTCAATTAGAGGTGAGTTAAATCCACTGTGACTTTATTTTCCTTTTTATACTTTTTTTGTGGTTGGTTTCATAGCCATTAATGCACACTGAAAATGATATGTACTCTGTACCTCACAGGAAGTCCAATCAACAATCACGGAGCTCGCGAAAGCTCGGGAACAGATGATGCAGGAGAGGGAGAACTTCTCTTTAGAAGCTGCTGAGATGGAACAAGCTCTAAAGGAAGCTGAAGCTCTCTTAATGTGAAAGTGTTAAATATTGTCCCAACTTTGAACATTTAAAAGATTGTGAATATAAATGTATTACTTATTGTACTTTTGAAAGACGCTGAATAAAGAGTTCATGTTAGCTCATGTTTTAGCTGTCTGATATCCAAACATTACATCTTATTACCACCTAATACAAATTTACAAGTAGCCATAGTAGTTATTATATTTCAGCCAGCTCTTACATTTTCTATATAATATCTAGCTTTATATATATCTTCTTATCTATTTTTCAAACTGCTACCGGAATCCTAATTTCCCTTAGGGAGTTTCCCAAAGGGATCAATAAAGTTCTATAGAATCTAATCTAATCAATTTATCCCCAACTAAAACAGAAGTTAAACCTTATAACTAATAAAATACACCGAGTGACTAAGCCAGACAAAAAGTTCAGGGTAGAAGCTTGACATTTTTATCCACAAAGCAGACATGCTTTCGTTTTGTTGACCTACTTACATGTATACAGTGGTTTGTGCATGCACCCTGCAGTTTAGTTTAGTATGTATTTCTTTAAAAAAATGACGTAGTGCTGATCTTAGTCTAAAAGTACATAATGTAACATAATGTGGTTTTAAAAAAAAAAAGTCACAACAAGCAAACAGGACTGTTTAGAGCTGAAGAGTTTATCTGGTGACTCTAGGCAGAGGCAGGCTAACGCTACCCACTGACTCCCAGTGTTTGAGCTGGGCTTATTAACAGTGGGTGACCTCTGCCTTTCTCCTCCTTGGTGTCCATCTGCTTGTCATGGACTCGGGAGTGAGGCAAGACATGAAAAGAAAAAAATGTTGGCATAGCCCTTTAAAACTCAGCTGAATTTGAGTGCCGTTTCAAATCTTTTCCAGAGTAGAAAGGAGTTGTGTCATCAGCAAATAGTACACTCTGGAGGACATTTTCAATGAAGGTAAAAGCTTCAAGTCAGTTTTTATGTAAACACTCAGAGGCCAGTGTATTAGATACACCTTGCTAGTAACAAGTTTGACTCTTTTCTGCCTACAGAGCTGCCTTTAATCCCTGATTCAACAAGCTGCTGGAGGCTGCTGCAGTTCAGTGAACTCCTCGTCATATTCAAGAAACCACTTTGAGACAGTTTGAGCTTTGAGACATGACGGGTTATGCTGGAAGTAGCCAACAGAAGACAGGTCCACTGGTCATAAAGGGATGAACATGGTCAGCAACAACACTCAGGTAGGCTGTGGGGTTCACCTAATGCTCAGTTGGTACTGAGGTATTAAAGTGTGCCAAGATACTATCTCCCACACCATTACACCACCACCAGGCTGAACTGTTACAAGACAGGATGGATCCATGTTTTTATTTTTTTTAACACCAAATTCTGACCCTATAATCTGAATGTGTAAAGCAAAAAATCTGACACTAAAACCAATAAAACTGAGCCAGATTGAAGAATTCTCTGACAAAACCTTTCTGAGAGGTAGTAAATAAAAACTAAAGTGATTAAAAATTATTTAAAAAAAGTCAAAACTAAATGGAAACTGAAAAAATAAACACTACGATACACCCGGTTTGTACTTCATTCTGATAAAGACCTTTACATCCCATAATCATCTCCATTCATCTTGTTTTTGCTGGCATGTGCGAGTAGGGATTCTCTCTGCTGTCCACTGTCTTCAGAGTGCTGATGCTGCTGCTGGCTGAGCCACTCGAACCCTTTGAGCCGCTGCTGGAGTCTCCTAAGCTGCTGGAGTTGTGGTAGTAGATGAACAAGAGGAAACCTGCAAGAAGCAGAAAGATAAATGAAGTCTATTTAACGCCGATCCCTATCTTTAACGCACTGCTAATGTAGAGGAAGATATGCACAGAAAAAGATAAAAGCCAAAAAAAGGCTGCAAAATCGTAGTTAACGTAGTTAAACGTAGTAAAATAAAAGACACAAACCATTTCCTCTAAAATATTCATAATATATTTGTGATGCAGTTACCTAAAATTTGCAGCATGAGGGGTAGAATTTAGCCGAGCAGAATGTTTTTTTTTTTTTTTTTTGCTGGTTTGCTTTCTCATTCTGCACCTCTCCTGAGGTCCTCTCAGGCCCCCTGAGGAAGCCCGCCTCCCGCTTTTAAAACCACAGAGTTAGGGCAGCCATCACGAGTATTTCTACATTTAATGTTATATGTTCACCTCTTGTTTGTATAAAAATAGAAATAATAAATAGAAATTTGTTAAAAAAAAAAAAAAAAAAACATCGTAGCCCTTATGGGACATGTATCCATACATTTTGACTCTATTTCCTCATATTTTTCACTTTCAATTGTTTTCTCAAGATGTGGAGAAATATATGTTAGAGAAAAAGCTGTAATTTTCACTCAACCTAAATGACTTTTTATCACAGGAAAACTAAATAAGTTTGTGCAAATGCACATCTGCTCAAGACCAGTGAGCTGCCACTGTGGATCAAATTTAAGATACCTTGGAAAGAATTGAGGGCGGTGAAAATGTAGTACGAGGGGATCAGGAGGGCACCGTAGGCAAAGAAGGCAAAACCCCAAGTAATACCCAGCATGCAGCACAGTCCCAGGATGGTAAGAATTCTTCTGCCACTTTTCCCAGTGTCTGTTGTGCCTGATTTGGTTCTCTTGAGACAGGAGAGCCAGCAGACTATGATGATGAAGGTGGTGAAGGTGATGACGAAGACCACGGCGTAGTAGCCGATGTTGACGATGTAGTGGACGTTATTGTCTGTTATCCAGCACCTTTGAACACAGAGACAGTCAGACAAGGGCAGAAAATGTTCTTGTAATTAATCTGAAGTCTACACTCACCAGCCAGTTTGTCACCCGTTACTGCTTGTTAATTTAAAAAACTAATCAGGCAATCACATGGCAGCAACTCAATACATTTAGGCATGTAGATATGGTCAAGATGAGCAGCTGAAGTTAAACCTGAGCATCAGAATGTGGAAGAAGGAAGGTTTAAGTGACTTTGAGCGTGGCTCAACCATTACCAGGGTTTACAGAGAATGGTCTGAAAAAGAGACTATATCCAGTGAGCCACAGTCCTCTGGTGAAAATGCTTTCTTGATGCCAGAGGTCAGAGGAAAGTGGCAGGAATGGTTTGAGATGGCAAAGAGGCAACATTAACTAACAATATCAAGAACCATTTCTGAATTCACAATACGTCGAATCTTGAAGCAGACGGCCTAGAGCAGCAGGAGACCACACTAGGTGCCAATACTGTCGGCTGAGAGCTGGAAACTGAGGCTATAATTTACACGGGTTCACCAAAATTGGACAATAGAAGATTGGAAAAATGTTGCCTGCTCTGATGAGTCTTGATTTCTGCTGCATCATTCAGATGGTAAGGTCAGAATTTGGCTGAAACAACATGAAAGCATGAATCCATCCTGCCTTATAGCATTAGTTCAGGCTGAAGCTGGTGGCGAAAAGGTGTGGGGGGATACTTTCTTGGCATGCTTTGGGCCATGTGGTACCAGACATGCATATTTTAAATGCCACAGCCTACTTCAGTATTGTTGCTGGTTTCTTGAACATGAGAATGAGTTCACTGTACTTCAGTGACCTCCACACTCATGGATGTGGTGGAACGGGGATTCACATCTTGGATTTGCAGCCACTGTTTGATGCTAGCATGTCAACACAGACCAAAATCTCTGTGGAATATTTCCAGCCCCTTGTTGGACCTACGCTACTAACAGTTAAGACAGCTCTTAAGGCAAAGGGGGAGCCCAATCCAGTACCAGCAAAGTGTACCTAATAAAGTGTCTGGTTAGTGTAACTCCATAACCTAAGATCTTTTTTCGCTCTATCTTTGGGAATAGTCACCAGACATGGGTGAACAGAATGAGTGTTTTCAGGGTTATTACAATGATTTAGGGATGCAGGACATTATCAGTATATCAGTATCTGCAGATAATCGTTTCAAAGACTAAATATCAGTATCAGTAGATATGAAAAAGTCTGAAGATATTTACTGCTGACATTTTAGCCTCATTTATTAGCATTGAGTTGATACTGACTTGGATTTTTAAGCATAAGCACCAAAGATAAGACTGATTTTCTGTCAGCAGTATAATAAACCAGTGTTTGTTGATCTTGAAGGGCAGAAGAAGCTTGATGTTACTGTTACTGTTAAAAATACATTTTACATTTAATGAAAGAGAACTCTAAAAAGCTACTTTAAGTTATTTCTACTTATTAATATTTGTATCAGCTAAAATAAGTATTTTTTTTTTAAAGGAAAAATATTAATTTCAGTATTTTAAGTAATCTAGAACATTTTTTACTTGTCTTAGATGTTTATACTGCCTCAAAAATAACCACCCTAAATCAAGGAAAAAATGTTTGTCTTCCATTCTCTTGAAAATAAACTAGTTGCCAGTGTAGCCACCTTAATGGAAATTATTGTCTTTGGCTATCTTTTTTTTTTTCAAGATATTTACTGATTATATTTTAGTCTCATTTATCAGCATTAGTTTGTATTAACTTGGAATTTTAAGTATAAACTCCAAAGGGAGGGCTGATTTTCTGTCACCAGGATGGTAAATCAGTGTTTGTTGTTCTTAAAAAGCAAACGAAGCTTGATGTTACTGTTACTGTTAAAAATACATTTTATGTTTGATGTAAGTGTACTCTAAAAAAGCTACTTTCAGTTATTTCTACTTAACATCTGTATTGGTTAAATTACTGTAAACTGTGGGATGTGGCTCGAGGTATCTAATTTCTGGAAAAGTTCTACCTGCTATTCCTGAAGCAGTTTTCTTATTTAGAGGAGTTGGTAAGCAAACACTAACAATTAAAGACCTTTGTACATCAGATGCATTGTTTTGCGTGAAATATTTGCCTGCATTTTTTTTCTGACCATAGCCTGTGAGAAAAATGGATATTTTGAATATATATCAGGTATCAGCAAAATGGTGCATCCCTACTGTGCAGCAAAATCAAGAGATATTATAAACTCACATGGCCACAGTTTCCTCAGGGTCATCAGTGCGGATGACCTGTTCACCATACTTTCCTTTGGCAAGCAGAGCAACTCCAATAACACTCGGCAAAACTGGAAACAGAGAAAGACCCTCACAGTAAATTCAGACTTTGATGCCCTCGATCAAGTCAAACATAAGAAATAAAGTTGTTAGGTCTGTTCTTACCCCAGCTGATGATGCAGACTTTGAGTATGTAATGACAGATCACAACTTTACCCCCGGAGTACAGCTGCAGACAGAGGTGGAAGCCCTGAACAGCAAACCAGGTGAAGGTGCTGATCAGGAAGTAATGCATAACGGCAGCCATGATCGAACAACCAGTCGAGCTCTTCAGTTTTGCCACATAGTGGTTGATGAGGAAAGCAAAGTTGAGGAAGAACATGGACAACACGAGGTAGATGAGGATCCTGGTGGATGTGCTGGCTTTTGTTTTCCTGCATGGAGACATTTAAGGAGAAGTCAGGTGTTTTTCTATATAGTCCCGTACCTGGTCTGTAGATCCGTTTGTAACATGGTGTTGGGGAATTTCTTCCTTGAACTTAATCCATGTGTCCCTAGAAATGAAAAATGAACAAGGTGCTTATGAATGGCCAAATCTAATATTGATGCCACTGTCATTTTACTGGAGGAGAAGAATAAAAGTACAAAAAATACCCATCAGTCATCAATAAATTAATCAGACCAGCTACTGATGACTAGTGGATGATACAGTCAGCACTGTATGCACGTGATTTTACAGTGTTTTCCTCCATGAACAGAAAGTGTTGCCATCTGGTGACTTTCATCCAACTGCATACCTAAATATTCATAAGCAGCTGATAAAAGCAGAGTGAGTCCCCAAAATATCTCTTTATTTGGGGTCTTGATACAAGTCCATGGGCTCCCTCTGATCCTGTGTTAGGGTGAGATATATCAGTGCTTTCACACATTTTTTTTGCAGATCAAGAAATAAAGCCCAAGTCTAAGGGTACACCATATTCAAAATCATTCAAAATAGCCTGTTGACATGTGTTGCAGTATTTTAATGGTCTGTGAAAGATGATTCATTTCTATTACATAATAAAACCAGACAGAAAGCTGTATTTAAAAAATATTTATCAACTAGAAAAGCACTCAGAGAGCACAGACCTCCGCCAAGCAGCTTCAGTCCACTTTGGCAAAAATGGTCCTATCTGGCAATGTTAAAGAATCCTTTAAAAAAAATTCCTGGATCCAGACGGTGATCCGGATCACCCCCAAAATGTAATCAGTTCTTCCATATCCCATTTCCGACAATTCCTGAAAATTTCATCCAAATCCATTCTGAACTTTTCAAGTTGTTTTGACCACAGACAAACAAACAGACAAACAGACAGACAGATAAATGCCGGCAAAAACATAACCTCCTTGGCGGAGGTAAAAATTAAGATTAAACATTTAGATGTGACAGGCCATGTTTATAAAATCTGGAGAACTCATGAACAGGAGAGAAAGAGAGTAATGACTTTCCTGATTCTTCAGTTTTAACTGAAGGTTTTATAGAGCTTGTTTAAAGTTACAGAATTTGCAGCCATAGAAGATAAATAATGCACCTTAAAATTGTCATTTGTAGTCATAATTTATGGTTGTACAAATTTCTAAGGCACACCTAGACATGCCTCAAGACACACTAGAGTGCCCCGCCTCACCATTTGGGAATCACTGGTTTATACTATGCCCAACATGTGTGATTGTTTGTCATCAGCCCCTGAAGGCTGGTCCATGACTATGTTGAATATTAAGTAAATCATGTACAAAAAAGGTTGTGACCCCTGAATTAAAAGATGCCTCTGATTCTGCACACCTTATCTCCTCGGGCAGGTTGTTCCACAGTCGAGGTGATCGAGGGGTGGAAAAAGCTTGATCAATAACTGCTAAAAAAAAAAATGCTTTTTGAGGAAAATAAAACTAATATAAAATATTGAGCCATACAAAGTATGAGCCATACTATATAACAGAAGCACATCAGTGATATGTAAATGTGGATAGCAAATACAAAGGATGAAATGAGCAGTAGCATTTTCCCTCACACTTCTACAGTTGTTTGTCAACCATGGTGATACTTTTCTGAACAGACTCATTTCCCTACACGAAAGAAGCTCTGTTTCTACCACAGTGTTTTACTGTTCTGTGAAGCGAACTGACAACATAACCTTTCACTCCAGAATCAGCATCAGATTTTATCTCGTTAGCTCAATGAAACAGCCTGTCTGTCTCTTTCTTCCGCCTCAGACTTTATAAAAAATGATGTACGGTTCTGAAAGTCTAGGCAGTTCATCAGTGTTAAGTGATGGTTAAACCATTCAGATCAATTTAAGCATCCATTTATAGCTACACATATCCATCCATCCATCCATTAATAAGTCTACTTATGCATCCTTTTCTATCCAGTCATCATTCAGCCTATTTATGTGTCCACATCCATGTTTCCACACATCTTTTTTTGATTCATGCATTCATTTGTCAGTTCATTTACATACACATCCACATCCATCATTCTATCCATCCCAATCATCTATCTATCTATCTATCCATCCATTAATCCAACCAGGAACCTTCTTCCATCATCCATCCATTTACCATTCACCTGTCAAATTAGCCATCAATATATCTGTTAATTCAACCATCTGTTCATACATCAATCATCCAAACATCCATTATGATGCATTCAACCATCCATCCATGCATCCATTTCACACAATCCCTTCATCAAGCAATAATACATTCAACCACCAGACCATGTCCACATCCTTCAGAGACAAAAAGAAAAAAAATCAGCACTCCTGAGATGTTGTTTCTATAAGCAAAAGATGACAAGACACCAAGACTTTGACCTGTGACCTCTAAAGCTAGAGTATGTTTAAAATCAACAATGTAAAAAAAAACCCTGATGAAATTTAACATTTCTTTTATTCAACTCAAATCAAATCCTAACTTAATAGACACCCAAGACATGATATAAATGGTCAAACACACTAGGACGTGGGACAAAACTTTAATAAATTTTATTCTGCTAAGTCAATGTGTGCTTTTATTACCTGATGAGGAAGTGCATGAAGAGGATAACGCCAAGGAACAGCATTGACAGGCTGCACCCCACTTGTGTGATGATGGTGAGATTTCTCAGGTCAGAGCTGGAGATGGTTTTATTAAGAGGAGTCTGCAAGGAGCACATGTTGAAGCATTTTCATTAGCTGTTAATATTATCAAACAGATGTTATCTTCTACTTGAGATATATATGTATATCTATATTAAATGCAGATAGGCTTTTTTTATTTATACTTTATGCATTATGCTTCTGTGCAGCGTCAAATACTTAAACTCATACAGCTAAGCACAAGAAAAATGCACTTTTCATGTGGTAGCTATTAAAATGTCACACATTAAAATATTTTCAACTTGTTTTTAGGCTAAATTTTCTGTCAGAATCATACACATTAAATATTCATGAATTTTAAAAGATTTGAACCCTTTAAATGACCGTTTTTTGTCATGAAGCCACATGCAAAGAAGATTTTGTCAGTGTTGAATTATTACAGCCTGATTAGCAGCAACATTGACTTTGTGCGTTATTATTTCCTGTGTAGTGTCAAATACTCGTATAGTTTAAGTGACTTCACGTGGTGGACAGTAGTAGAAATGATCAGTACCAAGGTAAAAGCACCGATTGACACCCAGACATAATAAAGTGCATGAATAGCGCTTTAATGGAAGTTAGATCAAAAACTGCAGGGTATGAATGGCATGTTTTTCGAGCTTAAGAATCAGATTGTAACACTTGTTTGTACACAGTTTATTTTAGACTTAATGTAGGAGCTAAACTGAAAATAACTGAAACAAATAGGAATACAAATTCAAAATTCATGCCACATGCATGAACATATCCAGAATAATAAAATTATGAAGGATGTGCATAACATGTGCACAACAGTCTCTAAGTGTTTTAAAGAAAGTAGAAATCTGTCATCAAGCTATTATGACACTACAAAACGGTGGTTCGTCCTAGAAGCAGCTCCCTCACACATGTTTTAACCTCTTGTTTGAGAGTGATCTCCTAATCTGAAGACCTGATCAAGTTGGTGCTCATGGCTGTGGCTTTGGTTTATGTTTTATTATTTATTAAAACATGATAAGAAATGATTGCCTTAGACCAGGGGTGTCAAACTGATCCAGTAAAGGGCCACTGTGGCTGCAGGTTTTCATTCCAACCAAGCAAGAACACACCTGATACAACAAATCAACTGTTTAAAGACAATCCAGTTGATTGAATAATTTGCATCAGCTGTGTTCTTGCTTGGTTGGAATGAAAACCTGCAGCCACAGTGGCCCTTTACTGGATCAGTTTGACACCTGTGCCTTAGACCCTTATCCATTGTTGCAGTTCTTGTTAGCATTCCCATATCAACCATCCTATCAATAATGCAATAATGCTTTACATTCACAAAGGGGCTATGCCTGATGCATTTATTGTTGCAAAATGAAACTTTCAAATCTGGTTTGCATGTGTTCATCACTGACCTTATTTCAGGCATTTAGTAGTGAATAGAAATCCTAAAGTCCCATAGACTTTGGGACATGGGAACCAGAAGAGTTAAAATGTTAACCCACTTCTACGTTTCATTTCTGCACCACTCTACACTAAAGAAAATGTAAAACATACCAATAATATGGCGAAGAATGTCAGGTGAGAACACTGGCATGTGATGTTCTCTCCATTTTCTATTGTTTCACATCCATAGTCTGTCCAGTTTGTGTGGTCTCCTAAAGGAGAAATGTGGAAGATACAAATAGTGCAGAGCTGAAGCAAATTTAAAGAGAAAACAACAAGAAGCATCAACAGCAGGTGAAGCCCAGTTTAACCTATTTTTTTTTAAAGTTGGATTGCTCTTTCTTAATGTTGTCATATCATAAGTTTAGTTAAAAATAATTTAGGCTGAAACATATCATACTCTTTCAACCTTATAGATCACATCATCACTTTTAACACTTGTGAAACTTACAAGCACTTCTGCAGTGGTTTGCTCATGCTGTTTAGTTTAGTATTTCTTTCAAAAAGGACATAAAGACATAAAAAATAATGAGTCGCAACATGCACACAGGACCATTTAGAGTTGCTGAACAGTTTATCTGATGACTGTAGGCCGAGGCAGGCTAACGCATCCCACTGACTCCCAGTGTTTGAGCTAAGCTAATTAGCATCGGGCGAGGTTTGCCTGTCTCTTGCTTGTTACTACATGCACAGTTGAAAGAATAGTGTCTATCCGCTCGTCATGGACTCAGGAGTGAGGCAAGACAAACACTCAAAAAATAAGTTGGCGCATCCCTTTAAGGTTCCCTTTCCCCACACGGGCTCAGTCTGCTCTGATTGGTTGACTGGTCTACTCTGATCTATTGGTCCCACTGCTCTGTGCCATGTGGTCACTAACTCTGTATTCATTCTTCAGTCTCTGCTCTGAGCCAATGGGCTTAAACTACTGACAAAACAATGGTAGGATGTCACACTGATAGGTGTAAAGGGGTGCCAAGGTATATAATATAAAGTATATTAAGTCAGCACTGTCAAAGCAGATCACAAGGGAAAAATAACTGTGCAATATACTATGGCAATATCCTTAATAGAAACAGAAAATTTGATGTAGAAAAAATAAACAACACCTTCACCGTCCCATGACTGACAGGATGGAATCCCCTCCTGTGAACAAAACAATATTCATTTAAAGACATTAATAAGAGGTAAAAATGTGCCAAAGGAAGTGTAAAAATATACATTCACTGGCCACGTCATTAGGTATGCTTGTTGAACTGTCTGTCAATGCAAATAGCTAATCAGCCAATCACATGGCAGCAACTCAATGCATCTATTCATGTATGGTCAAGATGACCTGCTACAGTTCTGACCGAACATCAGAATAAGATTTTCAGTGTGGCATGGTTGTTGATGCCAGAGGGGCTGGTTTCTGTGTTTCAGAAGTTGCTTATCTGCTAGGATTTTCACACACATCTGAGAATGGTCCAAAAAAGGGAAAATATTCAACAAGCTGCAGTTTTCTGGGCAGAAATATCTTGATAATGCCAGAAGTCAGAGGAGATTGGCTAGAAAGGCAACAGTAACTCAAATAAAAAAATGTTAAATGTTATGTTAGAACAGGAAACTGAGGCCACAACTCAAAAATTCTCTCCAAAATGAAAGAAACAGAAGAATGAAAACGTGTTGCCTCGTCTGATGTATCTGGATTTCCTTTGTGATATTCAAATGACAGGGCCAGAATTTGAGGTAAACAACCTGAAGGCATGGATCCTTCCTGCCTCGTGTCAACAGCTTATGTCCTTGGCACATACTGGGTCCCCTTTTGTAGAAAAAAATAACATCCCTGAGGAACGTTTCAAGCACCTTGTTTAATCTATGCCATGAAGAATTAAGGCAGTTCTGAAGACAAAAGGAGGTCCATCTCACAACCAAAATGTTTCACTCATAAAGTGGCCAGTGAGTGTATTTTTCATATTTAACTTACGTATTTGGCGTTCCGAAAATTGATGTATATCCTGTCTGTGAGATTTGAGATGTCTGTTCCCATATCCACAGCCATAACCTCATTACCTAAAATGGTGTAGTTCATCTTATCCTGCAAAGAATGGGCAACTCCATGGTTCAATGCTGAAAGTTAATCTACACCTACATGAGAGAACAAAAAGGAATGATTTTCTTACCTGAGTCAGATTTCTGAATACGACCATGGCCACAAACGGTGCCCTGACACTCAAACTGGAGGCTTGTTCTAATGCTTCTTTTGGGACTACAACAGATTTGGAGAACTGAGACAGGGTGTCTCTGCCGTCTATGATCTACAGGAGTAAGCAGAATTTATGTGTCAGTATTATGCACATGACACACTTCACATGTTAAGCTGTTAAGCTGGTTCAGTTACACTCCATATAATGACTTCATAATGAAAGTAAATATGTCTTTAATTGTATTACAAGTGTAAAAAGTGATCTGAGGCATTGCTTGAGATTTTTCTCTTATAATCACTGTATAAAGGAGACATGACATGACCTTTATTCAGCTCCAGGTGTCAAACATTAACTTACATTTTTTCTCAACAAAATGTGTCTTAAAATTGTTGAGGAATGCTGCTATCTCTGTCAAAGAGGTTATGTTTTTGCCTGTGTTTGTCAAATTGAATTTTCCACAGGGCATTTTAAAACGTTTCCCTTATCATTTTAACTTTTACCATCCTGTTTTTAATGCTAATATGTGTAGATGTGGATAAAACTTTCCAGGGAATGGTGGTCATGGCACAAGGGAGAAGTGATTCCATGCTTTTATCCGGATGCAGATCCAGGACATTTTTTTAGGGGTTGCGCGATACGACAGTTTTTCACTAACCATGCGGTGCAGATGGGTATGCCTGAATTAATGTTTGTAATCAGGCAGATCCATCTTTCCAAGCTCCAGTCTACAATGATTGTGCCCAGCCCAATGTGGCACGGCCCAATCAACATCCCTTAGAGCAGGAAGAGGTGGGAGCTAAGAGTGACATGACAGCAGGAAGTGACTGCTCATGCAGAGATTAGCACAGCTTCAGTAGCACTTTTTATCAGATCTGGGCAGTATTTCTTTATTATGAGAAACAAACTGCAACACTACTATATTCTGTAGAAAGGATATTTTTGCTCTACTTCCGACCAGAGTTTGTTTTACTAAGTGCCTCTGGTTTTCTCTTTTACACTGTGGCAGTATCTTCCACCAACTACATTATCTGATTGGCCCTTCATTGTATATTTCACGAGTTCATCTGAGTGTTGGACTAGGCAGAACCTTTCAAAAGCATATCTTGTTCCGTCAATCACATTTGTTACGGAAAACATAGTAAGTTGCTGCTGTGATGTAAGGAACAGAACGTGAGCAACTTCATAAAACAAACTCTCTCCAAAACATGTTGGAAGTGGAGCAAAATGATCCTTTCTATATAGAAGTGTTATTATTTGTTTTCTATTTAATAAAGAAATGTGGTCCAGATCTAATAAAACTGCTACTGAAGCTGTTAGCATCTATGCTAATCTCTGTACTGTTGTTATCTTGCTTTTTAGCTCCAACCTCTTCCTGCTCTAAAGGACTCTGATTGGGCTGTGCTGCTTTGGGCCACTCAGAATCGCTGTAGATTGGATTGACGATCACTTAAACATTTGACCAAATCATATCGAAGAAAAACAACAGCAGAGCTCAGGGGTATGTTTAATAGTGAAAGTAAGAGCATTTCCACATGCACAATGCAGAGGGAACTCAAGGGATTGGGACTGAACAGCTGTGTAGCCTTAAGAAAACCACTAAACAGTAAGGCTAACTGGAATAAAAGACTTCAGTTTGCTAGGGAGCATAGGGATTGGACTGTGGAGGACTGGAAGAAGGTCATGTGGTCTGATGAGTCCAGATTTACCCTGTTCCAGAGTGATGGGCGCATCAGGGTAAGAAGAGAGGCAGGTGAAGTGATGCACCCATCATGCCTAGTGCCTACTGTACAAGCCTATGGGGGCAGTGCTATGATCTGTGACAAACCTTGTGACATTGCAGAAGCTTATCGAAACAATGCCACAGCAAATGCATGCTGTCATCAAAGCTAAGGTGGCCCAATGGGAAAAAAAAAAACAAAAACATACATATATATACATTTATAAAGACTAATATTCTTAGGCCCACTCATAAATAACACACAAACTTGTAGCATTCAGACACACTACAACTTTAAAATGTATATGTCATACAAATATATGTATAACTACAGTCATTAATTGCCTTCTGTCCTCAACTTGAAACTGAAGCATTTTAATTGCGCTCATTTGATCCTTTGCTCCCATTTAGAGTAAAATAAACCCACTTTACAAGAAAGCAGAAAGCAAAGATCTAAGATAAGTTGTAACATTTCTACAGTTTTGTTTTCTGTTGACAATGCACATTTACGCAAACTCACATTGAGGCCATCATCTGGAGAGTTGTATGCAAAGGAGACTTCTTCCACGAACTCGGGGTCTATGTCTGTCATTAAGATCCCTTTGATTCCTTCTCCTACATCCAGCGCAACTGAAGAAGCATAGATGGCAGTTGCTAGGTCTTCCATTTTCCTCATGACATTACTGTTGACAGGGCAGCAAAATCATTAGGATAAAGGATAATAAGTATGAAACACAGAATTTGTACTTTCTTAATCATGTCAGAAGACTTTAAGGTAGGGCCTTGAGTGCTGAAGATCAGGCAAAATATGGACTCTTTCAGGCTTCATCTTGTAGCATGAGACCCCAGCCAACCTTTTCCTTTTGGTAAAACCACACCTATGGAAGCCCTGAGCAGACACATCCTTACATCTGATTTCACTACTGGGATTGCTGGGGTGGTTTTCTCAAGATCTTAACTTATCAATCAAATCATCTTGGGATAGTTGGCCCACTAACATTTATATATTTTGACAGGTAAATTACTCCACAAATAGCAGGATTTGTCTAAGCAGAAAAGCTTGTTTGCCTCCTCATTTTGCCTGCCTCACACTTTGAAAACCACCGGTTGAGGTAAATATTGTTGGACCAAAACTGTCATGAACTTTGGGACAGATAACACCACTCAAATTCAGACTCCTATCACAGGCAAGTGTAAAAAAGCAGTAACTGGAACTCAGAACTTGAATAGTCTAAGTTGCAAATTAGATAACGTCAGTGGAAACGCCCCTTTGGTCAGAACTTCCTTCTTCAAAGTCGGACACCTTAAGCTATCCACTACCCTGTCTTTAGAGGCTTGTCACTGGAACACGTCTAGCTGGTACAGATATTAGATGGATGGATAAATATTGCTTGGATTCAGTGAATTCAGGTAAAACCATTTCTCTGTTCACTCTTTATGGGCCCCTACATGACCCTCAGCCGGAGAAAGCTTTACCCCTTGTCCCCACCTTATGGGCAGCTTTGTCAGGAGGTGGTGGTGGATCTTGATGCTCTATTTGACTATTTGTGAGTGCACCACGAGTTATTCATTATCATTCCTAAACTGACTATTTATTTCTTAGAATATCAAAGGATGGCATAAAAATCTCAAAAATATACCTGATTTCTAACCTTTATCTAGTAAATGAACAGAGCACATCTTACCCAGCTTGAACAGGGTCCAGAAATGTTCCCTCTGATTGTGTGACCTTTACTCCCAAATTACTGAGAACATCAGGCCCCAGTTCCACCTCTGGAGTTTTCACTGGATTATCACAGTTGATGCAGTTTGAGTCTGTTATGTTGATGATGTACTTGTCTTTGACCTGTGGAGCTGCAACAACCACACATATGGTTTTATTTCAAGCTCAACTAATCTTTACTTTCAGTGTAATTTGTGTTTGTTTTATCCTTTGAACTTCTGAACAAATATCAGTCTGTAAGAATAAAGCATAGTTTGTAACAATGCATGCCACCTTGAGGACCGGTGTGTTAGTCTGTAATACTGTTGTGGCAGCTGACTGTTTGCATTACTGGAGTCCAGGACAAGTCTTAGGGCCTGTTTACACACCAACGAAAATGGCCAGAAATGGAGAGTTTTTGTTGAGTTTGCGTCTTTTGTTTACACCAGAATGGTACCTAGAGTGCCTGAATCTGCAAACTTTTGAAACCTGGGTCCAGAGTGAAGAGTTTTGAAAAAGTTTTTGTTTTCGTCTCAGTGTAAACAGGATTTGCCGTTGTCAGAGAAAATGGGAACATGCGGCACATGCGGAGTACTGTTTCAGATAAAAGTAGTGTGCGCACCTAGGAACAACAACAACAGCAGCTATGGCCAACTACCAAGTAACATGTGTGCTGCTCTCCATGATAGGTTTGTTATCGCTCCTCCAACAAAAAGTGGATTTGTTGCATCAATACTCTTACATCGCCAACTACTGGCCTGCCATGCACGCTACCGCATTTTCAGTCCTTCTCGCAGATCCATGTGAATGTGCATCGCTTTCACACCGTCTCCGTGTGAATGCAGTTTTTCCTTTGCGCTTTTGAAAACGCAAAGGAAAAACCTTTCTGTTTCTGGGGAAAATATTGTCATGTGAACAGGTCCTTTTTTATATTGTACATAATATTTGTTGGCATATAATGGCCAGAAATTATCAAGTGTGAACTCACCTTTCTCTTGGCAGAAGTTTTTATTGAAGGAGGCTTCTTTACAAACGTCCCCGGGGTTCAAACATGTAATATTGCAACTAGCTGTTGATAGAAGTCAGTATTTGGTACTGATTGGCAGTAGGCTCAGAAATATATGGAACACATGCAGACAAAGTTAAATGATATAAAATCAAGAATTATTCAAAACATGCTAGAAAACTTGATTGAGTGTAATTAATGTGTAGCTGACTTTATACAGGGTGAACAACCATTAAAAGTAGACACAATTGTCCCTAACTCCACACACACCAGCCAGTTCATTAGACACACCTGTTCAACTGCTCATTAATGCAAATATCAGCCAATCACAACGCAGCAACTCAGTCCACATAGTCATGCAGACATCGTTAAGTTGTTCAAACCAAGCATCCGTAAAACAAAAGATATGTGATATAAGTGACTTTGAATGCAGCATATTTGTTGTCCCCAGGTGGGCTGGTTAGAGTATTTCAGAAACTGCTGATATGCTGGGATTTCATGCACAAACATCTCTAGGGTTGACAAAATATAGCCCCAAAAAAGAGAAAATATCCAGTAAATGGCAGTTCTATAAGCAAAAATGCCTTGTTGATGTAAGAGGTCAAAGGAGAATGACCACAGTGGTTTAAGGAGATAGAGAGGCAAAAGTAATTAAAATAATCACTCCTTTCAACTGAGGTATGAAGAAGACCATTTCACAACACAACATGATAAGTCTTGCAGCAGATGGGCTACAATAGAGGGAGACTACACTGGGTCTGAGGCTACTTTGCACTGGCTAAAAACATTAGGTAATAGTCTATTGAATTAAAGTTGCCTGGTTTAATAAGTCTGGTTTTCTGTTGCAATATTCAGATGGTAGGGTCAGAATTTGGCATAAACGTGAAAGCATGGATCCATCCTGACTTTGTATCAACAGTCTAGGCAGCTGGAAATGGTGTGACAGTGTGGGATATTTTTCTTTGGCACACTTTGGGCCTCTTTGTACCAGCTGAGCATTGTTCAAAAGCCACAGCCTACTAGAGTTTTGTTGCTCTTGACCATGTCCATCTTATTATGATCACAGAGCACCCATCTTCTGATGACTACTTCCAGCAGGATAAAGCACTTTTGGGATGTTGTGTAACAAGAGATTTCTCATCATGGGGCTACAGCCAACTAATCGGTGGTAGCCGTGTAATGTCATCATGTCAAGAGTTGCACACTTCTTCCAGATCTAAAGAGAAATTCAAATGAAAACTTTGACATGTTTTTTTTTTTTATTTCTTTATGTGTTGAAAGTAGAGCAGAAATTTTCCTCAGGGCATTTTAAAACTTTTCCCTTATCACTTTAACTTTTACCATCCTGTTTTAATACTAATATTAATAATCCTGTTTTTAATGTATAATAGTCTAAGTTGTATCTCATAAATTCTGTTTGTAATAATGTCTCCTCATCTTGGAGGAAAAATAAAGTTTATCTGGAACTAACCGACTCACGTCACGTATTCCTAGTTCCAGATAAACTTTATTTTTCCAAAAAGTTAGTGCACTCAAAAAAATTTCTAGGTAGCATACTCTTAAACTGATTATTTTTGATGGGAGTTCTTGTAGGCGTAGAAAATACCCTTTGTATTTGGTACAATACTTCCCTGTTTGCAACTGGTTCTGCGTCACAAACTTTTACAAATTGTGGCTTACTGAAGGAGAGGAGAGAGCTTTCTACTGCATCTAAAGTACTTAGTGACTATATGGAGCTCATACAACCCCACTTCAAAAAAACTGAACTATCCCTTTAACCATTCATTTATCATCAAAATTATAGGACAAGTCAGTTTTTGGGGTAACTTAGACATTTAAGGGGGAAAAATCCACTAATGAGCCTTTATGCTTTTAACTTGAGTTAAGATGACTTTACTCATTATACTTTGTGGGGAATTAGGAAAACATAACGGAACTTAATTGCAAAAACACCAGAAAATGACAGAAAAAGTCAAGCTCCACTAACCTTTAACATGAGCTAGTGTGGCGTTACACCACTCCCCATGTAGCACAGTCAGATTACGTTTCATACTGATGTGCCATTTATTGAGGTACAGAAGAAAAATGTCATCCTTTTTCTCTATTTGAGGCCACTGTTTGCTCCACGTTCCTGTTGATTTGAAACAGTAGAACAGTCAGATTCTCACCCTGTTGAAAGATGCATGCAAGTAAAGACATTCAGTGTTCAGTGGTCAAATATTTGATTGTACTCACTGTGTTTTGTGACATTTTTCTGCAGAAATACAATGCAGCCTCCTCTTTCTACAAGATACACAAGTATCACAAGTCTTATATTAGTATCATTGTTTGTTCAAAAGACAGCATCTGTGATGGTATTGGGGTGTGTTAGTGCCTATGGAAAGGATAACTAGCAGATTTGTGAGGGCACCATAAACACTAAAAGGTACATACAAGTTTTAGAGCAACATTTGCTGCCATCTAAGAGAAGCCTTTTTCAGGGACGTCCCTGCTTATATCAGCAAATCAGTGTCAAGACACATTCTGCACGGTGTGGCTTCGTAGTAAAAGAGTGCAGGTACTAGGCTGACCTGCTGCAGTCCAGACCTGTCTCCTGTGTGTTTCATTATGAAAAGCAAAATACAACAGTGACCCCAGACTTTTGAACAGCTGAAGTCTAACATTGAGCAAGAATGAGAAAGAATTCCACCTACAAAGCTTCAACACTTAGTGCCCTCAGTTCACAAACACTTATTAAGTGTTTTAAGGAAAGGTGGCGTAACACAGTGATAAACATGCCCCTGTCCCAGCTTTTTTGGAGCATGTTGCAGGCATTCAAAATGACTGAATATTTGCAAAAATCGATCAAGTTAATTAGTTTGAACATCAAATATCTTGTCTTTGTGGAGTATTGAATTGAATGTAAGTCAAAAAGGATTTACAAAGCATTGTATTCTGCTTTTTTAACGCTTCACACAATGCCCCAGCTTTATTGGACCTAAACAGTCCATTTTAACTGTGTCCTGTAGAGTACATAATTACGTGTGCCCCAGCAGGAACCACAACAAATGATCCACACCATCCTAGTGTCTTGACACCCCTCTGTTAGGGCATCAAGCGCAGACACACACTGCTGTACCCAACAGCACTGAACCAGTCTGAACTGCTTGGTGGTAACACAATAAAGAAAAACAAATCTGCTCTCAGCCTTGACAGGAACAATGTCTAATATGTTTCTAGTGTTTGGTATTACTTGAAGATATGATCTGATGTTCACTATTGTAGAATTTGTTATGAATTAATGCAAGTAAACTTTGATGACTTACTCGGCTTTGGTGAAAGGTTGGTACCAATGACTCCATAGAAGTTGTCAGGAATCACAAGAATAGCATCTCTCTCTTTGAAACAGTTGAGTTTCTTGAATGATTTGTCCTCCTTGTAGGTTGAGCTCTCCCCTGAAGCTAGAATACAAAGAACAGACTGTTCAGCGTGTTCGTTACCTTCGCCGAGGAATTTATGTTCTTGCCAGAGTATGTTTGTTTGTTTGTTTAATTGTTTGTGAGCAAGATTAGGCAAAAACTGCTGGACAGATTTTGCTGAAATTTGCAGGATGTTGGCAATGGCCAAACTTAAAAATAATTAGATTTTGGTGGTGATACATGTTTTTGTTCTGGATGCAAATAAATCCAACTTTTTTTTTTTTAAATCCCATAGGTTAACACTGGGCAGAATTAAAAAAAAAAAAAAAAATCATATCTCTTCCATTTTTTAAACAGATTTGCTTCCAGTGTTACAGTATAACATGGGGTCCATGTCTCTATCATCAAGGTAAATTTCATCTCGGTTTGATCCAGACTGAGGTCACAAAAAAACATTTAAATTTATAATGGTAAGTCCCACTGACAACATTCAATAATTCATATAAAATCAAAATATTAAGTGATGCTCCCAAAACTGGTTGTGTTCATACAGGATAACAACCTCCATCTATGTGCTGACTTTGGTCCGGATCCTGGCACTATTCTGGATCTGGTGATCCAGAATTGTATCTTTTACAGGGGTTGTGGAAAAGCCACTGCCGTGAATGAGCTGCTTGGCAGAGGTCTGCACTCTCTGAATGCTTTTCTAGTGTTAAAATTATATATAAGACAGATTTCCAATAACTTAAGATATAAAAACTGTAGTGCAAGACTGTAAGAATGGTCTGATTTCATGCTTAAAAGTGAAAAATATGTTCATGCGAGGTTTTTGTCTACTTACAAATCCACAGAAGCCCCACAAAGGAAACCAAAGTCATCCACATCATCTACTGCTGATGGTATTAAGTCTCTTCCAAGATACAATAATACTTCCTCTTCTGAAATATATGCTGGAGATTATGGAGAATAATTTACAGATTTTTTTTTTTTTTTTTTTATCTAAACCCTTCTCTTGGGAAACAGTGGTCACAGCTCAGGCTGCTGCTCTTAACAAATGCTACTGTTCCTCTTGATATAAGGTTCCTTTTGATCATCCAGCAGTTTGCATAGCGTCTGGATACACAAATTTTGTTTTGCAAATTCAGTTAGTCAAACTTCAGTAATGCAGTAAATTTCCATTCACTATGCAAATAATGAAAAAGTAAACATGCGGTAACTTTGAATTGCTGTATCTGCGTGAGAGGATGGATGACTGGGTGATGGTTATAAGATGTGCGTGACAACATCATCTCTGTTTGGAGAAAAATATGACAGATATATTAAACACAGCTGAGGGTGAGGAAAAATGACTTTTATTCAAAAGTGAAAATGTCAGACAAGGATCAAGACTGCTAGTATTTGCAATTAACTCATTTTTTTATATTTTGGGAATTTTTACATCCAGACAGATATGATTATCACCACCAAGATCTAATCATTTCTAAATTGGGCCATTGCCAACATCTCCTGAAAATTTCAGCAAAATCTGCCCTGTAGTTTTTTCATAATCTTGCTAACAACAAACAATCAAACAAACTAACAGAGGCAAAAGCATGACCTCCTTGGCAAAGGAAACAAAGGTGATCTAGCTAATATGCAGTCTCTGTGGCATCTTGGGCTTCTTAAAGAGGAGAACGGTCAATGGCTCATGGGATGATTAGCTGCCGGACACCTCCTGCAGCTGCTCCAGATCAGCCTGACGATCTGTGGCCTCCAACACACCACACACTCACAAACACAGAGCACTCCAAAGGCAGATTAGCACAGAGAGGAGGGGGTGTGGTGGCAGCTGTAACACATGTGGATATGGACAATATGACCCGATGAATTTCAAACCAAGCATCAGAGTATTTCAGAAACTGCTGATCATCTGGGGTTTTCATGCACAACCATATCCAGGGTTTACAGAGAATGGTCCAAAAAAGAGCTTTGGTGTGCGGCAGTTCTCTGGGCCTAAACAATGGCGAGAATGCTTTGAGATGACAGAGAGGCAATAATGACTCAAATAAGCACTGAGGTGTGCGGAGGGGCCATTTTGAAACACACAACACATTGAATCTTGAAGCAGATAGGCCACAGCAGCAGGAGGTCACACCTGGTGCCACTTCAGTCAGCTAATGCTGCATTCCAGAAAAGTGGGAAGTCGAAGTTTTCCAACATCCAACCAGGAAAACTGCACTGGAACGCCACTCAAACTGGGAGGTCCTAGTCGCGAAGTCGGAGAAATAATATCTACCCCGACTTCACCGAGTTGCTTTAATCTGATGTCACTCAACAATGGCGATTTTTATGAAATTTGTAGGAAAATTTTGGCATGGCATGTGGAGGAGGTGATCACTTTTGGTGGTAAATATGGATGCAGATCCTACAATTATTTAAAGGATTTGTTAACTTTGCAGGATTGGACAGTTTTTTTTTCAAATTGAGCTAACAACTCAATAAGCTCTCAATGGATTTTGATGGAATTTTCAGGGAATTTTCGGCACGGCACAAGGAAGAGGCGAACAGATTTTGGTGGTGGTCTGCATCCAAATTTGAATCCAGGGTTTTTGTTCAGGTATTTGTGAACAGTGTGAGATAGAGTGATTTTCCACATTTTTATAGAAACTTGCTGGACAACATTGTGAATGCCTTGTTGGAGGTTTGTGCTCATGGCACACTTGTAAACTTGAACTTTATTATCATCCCAAATCAAAGTAGGTTTGGAATAGGCATCAGCACACAAATACATGAAATATACAGGTATAAGGAATATCCTAGGCAAAATGAAAAGCATAGGTACTTAAACCACAAAAAGCTAGAGGCTAAAGGATCAAACACATCTCACTAAAGTGCATTCAGCCATTAAAGTGCTGTGCAGTAGATAGGATAAACAGCAATGATGAATAACCAAGGTAAAGCAGGTAAAAGAGAAAAAATAGATAATCAAGAAATAGTCAGGGATTAAAATCTACATATCAATCCCACAATATGCATGCAATACACACAAGTGTAGTTTATGCTCTCAACTCTCATAAGTTTTAAACAGCTGATAAATCTATTTTCTTTCTTAAATCTGCTGTTTTGTGTAGTTTGTTTATTCCTTGTTGTTGTTTCGATTTAAGTCAAGTAATTGTACTTATACTTGAGTACAATATATGTGTACTCTCTTCACCCTCTTACCTCAAATGAGTGGGATAAACAACTACTGATGCATTGCAAGTCAGAAAATCATTTAAAGTTGCAGAAAAGTCCATCAGTTCTCCTATAATATCCTCAGAGATTGCGTGTGTGAAAGCAAATTTCACCCAGACTTTAACCAGAAGTTACCCCGCTGTTCTGGTTGTTTTTCCTCCTCCTGCCTCTACATTTGACTGGGATGCAAATTGCAGAGAGACTTCCTGCAGTGATACTAAGTGTGACCGTGCATGGGAATTTTCTGGGTGTTACCCTGGTATTTGTTGAAATCATATCAGGGCAGACTGTGCGGAAAGGGGATAAAACTCTGATCCCAGGTGGTTTATGGAAGGAACTTGCTTTGCCTTCTGTCTCCATTAGAGGGCAGCATCGTGACGTTCCTCCTATCAGTGACACATTACGGCGAAACGAAGAAGAAGGAGGCGGAAAAGACTAGTCACCCTGCAGCTGAGCATGAGTATACGACATTGAATTTCAGTGAGTAAACACTTTTACACAGTTAGAGAATTCACTCACTGCCTTCATAAAGCGTTGTTATTAATTTCCCATTTTTACAACGCCATTGTTATTTTTACGACACCATTATTGTTTGTAACGTGGCTTCTCAGTGTCTGTAATTTGAGAACATGAAAAGTCAGTACGTGTGGGACAAAATGTACGATATAGTAAATCAAACGTGACTTTTCTTAAGATTATTTTTTTAATCCTAACATTAGGCCTGTACCACACCTAAAGGTTAAAAGTAACAGTAGATGGCCAAATGCCCTATTCCAGACTCCAACCTAGTTTCTGACAATTTAGTGTTGACATGCAAATTATGCACTAATTTAAATTCAGTCTCTAAGTAGAAATGGTGCCATGAGAGAGACTGCTTTGCTGGATAATTCGGCATAATTGTTGATTAGATTTATTTTTAATGATAGCTTTTATGATGATGCACAACGCAGCCTTATAGTGTGAGCTGCAGGCGCTTGTCAGGACAGGCCGACGAACACAATCAAACTTTAAGTAAGAGTAAAGTTTCCAAAACCCTTTCTAAAACTAAGTGCAATGTGACCCGAATGGTATTTTGGATCATACTTTAATGAAAAATGTCTTTATTTTTATGTGTGGGATTTGTGGATGCACAAAAAGTGTAGATATACTTATATTAGCAATTTTTTGAATGGCGTCTGACATGGTGAGCTGCCTAATAATATTTAACTTTTTGTTTTTATCTAACCCCTATAAAGATATGCTACTGATGAATTAGTTATTAATGGATGCACAAGTGTACCATAATGCTTCACCTAAATCACTGCATGGGTACATTTAAAAACCAAGAGTTTCATTTTTTCAAGAGTTAAATGTTGTTTTTCTTGGTTTGCATCTGTTCCTCACACAAATAGACTGTCACATTGAAAGCAACAAGTCAATTTTCATTAACTGAAGACTTTGTGCTCTCGACAAAAAAAGTATTGACAGCTGTATCGGCAATAATGAGTTCAGAAATATCTGCATATTGGGTATTGAGAAAAATCCAATAATCATGCACCCCTAGTTTTTTTTACAGTCTGGGCATGTAGAACAGTGGTCCTCAAATGGTGGGTTAGTATCCAAAACTGGGGTAAATGGTAATTATAAAGTGTCTTAAAAGCGAGCCTGAAAAAATGTTTGAAAAAGTCCATGAAACACTCAGGGCCTAATTTGAAATATGTTAACATTATTGTCAAGATTTTGACTTTTGCCTTGACATTTCCACTTAGTTCTTGTGTTTTTTATGATGACATTAATCTCAACATATCAGCGTTTTCCTAAATTTTGACTTCTTTCTACATATTTTGACCGAATTCTCAAAATTGTATTGTTACATTATTGTCAACTTTTTTTTTTTTATTCAACATTTTTATCTTCATCATTTTGACTTTTCTTCTGCATAACTTGATTTTATGGCTCTGTTTTGACTTTTGTTTTAAACCAGATTTAGGGATGCATGGTATTATGAGATCAGTAACGGTATTAGCTGATAATTGTCTAAAAAGGTGATTTAAGGCAGAAATGACAATTTTTGCAGATATTTACAGCTTATATTGTAGCTGTACAAATTAGCCATATATTTCCCATATTGGCTGTAATATTTGCAGAATGTGTGGTTGAACCATTTTGGTTTATTTCATCATCACTGGATGCCCACTTTTTTAAATCAAAAATATAATTCATAAAAATAAATTGTTGTTTTAACTGCTTCACATCTGGTTCTGACACAAACTGTAATCATTAAAGGAACAGGTTAGTTTTAGTTGACCTGAGGTTTTGTGCTCTTTGCCAAAAATACTGGAATCTGTTTCAATATGAGTATTGGCAGAAATGATTGGAAATTTTGACATATTGGATATTTGCAAGAATCTGTGCATCCCTACCAGATTTCTGTGTTTTTCTTGAAATTCAGCTTTATGCTCAAAAGCACAAATTAGTCCTCTAGTTTGTTCTTTTTGTGCTGGCCAGTTTTAGAATAGTGTAGAATAGCCTTTATCATCATTGCACTTTAGTACAACAAAATTTTAGGGGGCACTGCTTTGAAAACAGTGTACAGTAAAAACACAGTATACACATATAAGGAGAGGGTAAAAAAAAAGTTAAGAATGGTGGACAATATATACAACAAGGTGGCAAGCAAGATGTGCAAATTAAAGATGGGTGATACCAGACTTTTTGGGGGGGGAGTTTTTGTGCCTTCGATAATAGGAAAGAGAGACAGTGGATAGGAATTTGATGTTTTTCATCGGCCAAAGCACATAAAGAAAACATGCTCTCTAGACTATTAGATTTTAACACAAGCCAAGTTTAAAGTCTTAGTTAAAGAAGATACACTTAGTAGATATTCCACTACTAAATACTTCAGTGATGCATATATTTTGGGCTGGATTGATAATTATTCTTTAAATACAAATACAAATGAAGCTGTTATGTAACACTCGTATGCCTCTGTTGCATCCCCTTTTTTTAAAACTGAACAAAATCAATTCTGAGTTATTTAAGAAGCGACCTTAAAATATTTTGAGAGCTGCAATGCTGTGCTGCCTTTCTGTCTGTCATCTATTAGTTTGCTACAGAAACATGACAGATACGTCTGGTTGGTCACTTTAGTCACATGACACAGAAAGTGACCCTGCCTTGGCATGGAGAGTGAGAGAAAGACTGAAAACCTTTTAAAGACCTTCACAGAAATACATTTTGTGAGAGTGCTTCTATGGTATCAATATTCCAGTGGAATAATGATACCAAAACAGCACTTTTAAAAGAATTGATACTTGATATTGATACTCCCATCCTTAGTGCAAGTGAAGATCGACTAGAGTCTGATTAGCAGCATGTAAACATTGTGCAGAATTTTTAAGGTGAAAGTCTTTCGCAAGTAATTATTTCACAGTAAAACAGATAAAAACAATTTTACTCTAGTTAATAACAGTTGAGTGAAGTCTTTCCATCTCTGTCTTTGTTTTTGTTTTCTCAAAGGTTATGTCTGCAGGCTGTGTGAGGTGGATGCTCTGCCGAACATTTAGAGCTGCATGTTCCCAAAGCCCTGCCTACAGGACACCAACACTTACACTGACCTTACACAATGATAGATACAACATCCCTCCCCCCTTGTGGAGATGTTCTCAATTCTCCACCACTGCAGACAACACAGAACAGACTCCTGCACCCAAGAGAGAAAAGCAAGGCCCCAAATCCGGTGCTTCAATCTCCTCAGTTGGACGAAAGATTCCTCATCGACAGATCCAGGTGATCAGTGAGACGGGGGAGAACCTGGGCACCATGCACCGGGCCGATGTGATCAGAATAATGGACCAGAAGGGCCTCAAACTGGTGCTGCTCAGTGAAAACAAAGATCCTCCCGTCTACAGGCTGATGAGTGGGAAACAGATCCACGAGGAGCAGCTGAAACAACGGGAGAAACAGAAAGCAAAACCAGGTTTGTGGCACAACTTTAGGGAACTTCTTCATTTTTGTAACTAAATACTACGTGTTCGAAATACAAAAACTGTAATTTTTAGATCAAATGTGCAGATTTTTGTACTGATATGTTTGAATTAATCTTAAAGGTGACTAAGTCTGTATTCTATTTTAAGGGTTAGTTCAGGTTTTTCAGCTGGGTTGTGTAAAGCATATGGCATGAGCCTAAACGTGTGCCACAGCGTCACAGCTCAGTTCTCTCTCTGTTCAGAAAAATTGAAACAGACTGTAATGCTTTACATTGCTGTACATGGTGCCAAACTGTCCATGTAATTAAAAGAGTTGTGGCAGAAAACAAGCCTTAAAAACAGCCGCTTAATTAAATCAAATAAGATGTAGTTTGATCCTTACGCTGCTGGCAGAAGGACACGTAGGCTGTGTTGTGTCTCAAAATAGTGCCTAATCAAAGTGGCTTGGTAGCGGAAAAGAAAGTGGATGTAAAGAAACTGTTAGTAGCATGTGATGACCCCATGTTTTTGTGGCTTGTTTTCTCCCACACTTCTTTTTATTACGCAGAGAGTTTGGCACCATGGACGTCAATGTATAGCATTAGCGTCTGTCCTGAGATTTCTGAACAGAAAGAGAACTGAGCTCTGACACTGAGGTACACGTTCAGGCTCATGCCATGTAGCTCTGAGTAAATGTGGCTGCTGGCATGGCAAAACATGACATACCTCTTGTTGCTTTGGAAATCATCATACAATGTACAATATCTGTGCCCCTGAAACGTTTAATTGAATCATCCCAACTCCAGACCTGTGGTGTCAAACCAGAGAAGCTCTGCTCAGCGCTGTGTAGAGCTCTCCATAAATTGTATCTAGCAAACAATCAGCTGTTTTTGTTTCACAGATAAGTTTCACATAATGAGGGAGAAAAGCTGTTAAAAGTGGCCTTTCTGGTGCTGAGAGCATCTTTAAAATGATTTTTAACCGTAAACCAGAAGGGCTTCTTTTTAACTTACTGCTTGTAATTTTTTTATCTAAAAAGTAGCCTGGTGCAGTAATAAAGAAAATCAAGGATACTGCTCCCTGTATTGCACTATGATGCATCGTGATTTCTTATCAAATTGTTGACTTAGTAATCAGATCGTGAGACTAGTGAAGATGAACAGCTCCACCGCAAAGTGCTCTTCCAGCGAGACTTTAGGGCACAAGTGTGGGTGTTAAGACAGGGCTTTTCTCACTCTTCATGTGAGATTCTTAGAACTCATAGAGTAAACACTCACCAAACTTTGGAAACATCACATTTCATTGTTTACACTTCTGCAGCTCAAAATCATCTGTTATATAAAATAGATCTGTACTATATTGTACTACTATAGTATCCGCAGTGTGCAACACATCGACGTAAGCTGAGGTTTATTGTTTTTCCCCACAGCACCTGTGCAGGTGAAAGAGCTCACCCTCTCCTCCGGCATCGCTTCTCATGACCTCACAACGAAGCTGAAACAGGTGGAGGCTTTACTGGAGAAGAAGCACCACGTCAGAATCACCCTGCGAGCTGGAAGAGGACAACCAGCAGCCGACTTGGTGAGGAGAAACTTACACATTTACAATCACACACTTTGTGGGCTTTGGTGTCTTTATCAGCAAAATGACTGACGATTAGAGGAAGACCGGACGCCGATCATCTGTATTAAGAGGAAGTGAAATGATTTTAGAAAATCTAATAGTTTATGCAACATAAGATATTTACTCTAGGGTTCCAGTATAATAGAGGTCCTCAGTAACTTACTGCCCTCTCTAAGATTAGTATTTTTGTGTCCCTCACAGTCACTTAAAGGGCAAAGTTCAGGTTTTCTAAATTCATCCAAGCATGTGCATACCTGTAGGAGCCAAATGTTTATTTCATTTAGCGATAAATTTGAGCTCTGGGTGGGGATAGTGGGTCCACGAGGTCATTAGTGAGGCTCTATAGTCAGATGTTTGAAGGGTCAAAGGTAATTTGGAAGTTGGTGTCAAAGGTGTTGGAAACAAACTTTTTTTAACCGTAAAACGAGCCAGTCATCTTCAATCATTTTGTCTTCGGTAACACTGGTAAATTTATTGTCAATCATTTACTTTTAATAAACACGAACATCACCCAGAAGTCAAGTTTTGTACTGGTTTTATTGTTTTGGATGCAAGTAAAGCACCAGTAAGCATGAACTTTGGATGCTAGATGTTGTCTACAATGTCTCCATTAAGCATTAGTGTGTAAACACTTACAGAAATATGAATCATGTTCGCTTTTTAAATCCAGTCAGGGATGATCATTAAGACTCACTTGATTTCTTAAGAATATAAAAACAGCAAAGTGGAAACTAATATGCTCTTGTCTTTATAGACTCAAAGAAAATATTTAATTCCAGCATCAGAAGATACATATTTCTAACAAAATAATGTTGCAATGCAAGAAGGTTGCTGGTTCAATCCCCGTGATGGTCGGGGCCTTTCTGTGTGGAGTTTGCATGTTCCCCCAGTGCATGCTTTGGTTCTCTCCTGGCATTCCAGCTTCCTCCCACAGACCAAAAACATGATCTTTAGGTTGATGGGTGACTCACAATGCCCTTATGTATGTGTATGAGCTTGAATGATTGTCTGTTACTCTATGTGGCCCTGCGATTGGCTGGGGACTGGGTCAGGGGGTACCTCTTGCCCCATTGTCAGCTGTGATAGGCTTCAGCTCCCATGACCCCCAAAAGGGATAAGCGGTCTAGATAAAGAGGGGAATGAAAGAGTGAGATTGCAAATACAAGCAGTTGAAATGAGATTCCTCAGGACGGTGGCTGGGCTCAGCTTTAGAGACGGGGTGACGGAGGGATCTTGAAGTAGGTAGGATGCCTCCTGATCACCTCCCTGTGGAGGTCTTCTGGGCATGTCCAACCTGAAGGAGATCCAGACCTTACTGGATGGACTATGTATTCTGTCTGGCCTGGGAATGACTTGGAATCTCCTGGAAGGAACTAGAATGTTTTGGAGGACGTCTGGATTGATTCGCTTGACAACTGCCTTTGCAACCCAGCCCCAGAGAAGCAGAGGAAGATTGATGGATGGATGTGTTTGTTTCTTTTGCTTCCTTAATGGTTGATTCCTACGAGTTTCCACAAATTTAAATGTATGGTCACAAATGTGTTATTTAATCCCTTTAAACACGTTTTTAATCATTCACACTGCAATACTGAATCATTTCTGTTTTGTCTCTGCCACAGGAAGCAGCTCTGGAGCAGGTGGTTCAACAAATAGAGGTGATGGTGGGATTTGTCTCAAAGCCGCAAGCCATACGAGACGGTCGAGCAGCCATGTGCATCCTGCGACCGCCTTCAGCAAAGGAACTGGCACAACTTGAGAAAAAGAAAACGGCAGCAACGAAGTCAGACGACGACAGTTTGAAGGCCAATCAGAACAAAACATCAGCTGTGAAAGGCGCGGACACAACAGAGGAATCTATACAGCAGTGAGATGATAGAAATAAAACATTTTCACAAAACTTACAGCAGTCGGTGCGTAAATGGTCAAAGAAACCGAACCAGATTCTTCTCATGGGGTCTTGTTTGAGTATATAAAAATAGTTACCATGCATCCAGCAATAGGAAAATCCATAACAATCCCATCCTATTGACAATAAGACCAACTCTCTCTGGGTTATTGGGATAAATCAAGGCTCATGTTTGGAAAATATAGCGCAACTGCCGGCAACTCTCTCCTCATCTTTCACTGCAACAAAGGCACCAAGACGTTGAAACATGTCACTCTAATGGTGCTTAACACTTGATGTAGGATGTAGGATTCTACAAGATGCACGTTACACCTCACTTTGGTCAGAATTTCCCACTGGGAAATCGGATGATCTTCAGGTACCACGACTCTACAGCTTGTAACTGGAATGCATCTAACTGTGATGTGACAGAATTTGGACAGTCAGTGCATGTGCCTCATAGCAAGAAGGTTGCTGGTTTGATCCCCGTGTCGGTCTGGGTCTTTCTGTGTGGATTTTACATGTTCTCCCCATGCATATGTGGATTCTCTCCGGGCACTCCAGCTTCCTGTCACAGACAAAAACATGCTCATAAGATTAAGAGTGTCTGACCTATAGTGGAGTCACATTTCCAAAACCTATCATGAATAAATCCTCAATTAAAGAAAATTGGGCATAGTATAGACAAATTAACCCCCTGCACATATATATCTATGGACACAGTGGGAGTCCATAGATATATATTTAGATTGAAGCCGTTTTTTGTATCAGGCTGTAAAGATGTGTATTTAGTCGGTAAAAAAATCTTTTCCTTGCACACATTTGGGTGTCATGTTTCTACAGCCAGCCTCAAGTGAACATCTGGGATACTACAGGTTTCGCACTTCTGCATGGGCCTCTATTTTCAGCCTTGGAGGTTGCCGCCTGGATGTGTATGGAATCTTGAGGTTGGTGGAAATACACAGCCCTACTTCAGATACCTCTCGCAGTCGATAGTCATTCCAAACTATTGCTTTACCTTTACATGACCCTTGTATTGAATGTAAACAGTAAAAACCTGAAGGAATGTCCCTTTAAGGTGTCCAAACTGTTTAACAATGCAGTGATTCTCGTCAAACATTTAAGTCAAATGAAAACAAACTCAGACACTGATCTTTCTCTGCTTTATTCAAGATTCTTCTTTATGTTTTTGGTAAAAAACAAAAATAAAAGCAAATTTGGCATACAGATACATTCACTTGTCACAGATAAAACGTGTTCGTTTGACATTACATGTCACTTCCACACTTTATCAACACCTTCCTCAAACAGCAGAGATACTGTCATGGATCTTAATTTTTAATAGAGTCTTACTTTTTCTAAACATTAAAAAAAAACAAAAGAGTGAGAACTTCCAAACTTAAAGGCACCGTAAGGCCCCCAAAAATAAAATCTCTCCTAGATTGTGTTAGAAAACAAAATAGAACAAAAAAAGCAGCTTTAACTAGCATACACGAGGAGCATTTGTCAATAAGCCTCTAGTACTTTGTAGGAGGAGAAAGGTTTAACAAAGTGATAGTCCAGGTTCCCACAGTGAGGGCACTGCTGGACGTTACTGTACTCAGAGAAATACTGCATCCCGACTCTGACGTCCACCACGGGCTTCCCGCAGTGTTTACAGTTCAGACGTGCCTGAGGACACAGAGGAGAGGAGACCAAGGTCAGTTAAGCAGGAGTTGAATTGCAAGACTTTAAAACAGTCCAGGGGTTTGGTGGAGTGGTAAGCAACCAGGCATGACCCATATACATGCTTCTGCCGACCTGGGTTCATATCCAGCCTGTGGCCAGTTTGCAGAATGTCCTCCCCCTTTCACAAGCCTAGCCACTGTCTCTCTCTCTACTATCTACTATCATTAAAGGCACTACATGGCCAAAAAATAATCTTAAAAAAAAACTAGTCCAATAATCCTGAGAGCACAGACTGACTGCAGCAATTGGAGGGGAGTAAACAGTCAAATACTTCAATCCAGCAGAATAGTTTAAATATTTATTAACATTTAATAATGTTCACCAAGGGCAGTGTAGTAGTGTATCCTGATGAAATATTTGGAGGTGTAACATCAAGTTTATAACGAAGACATGATGGTAGCATGCATACAGGTAATGATGACTGAACCCCACTTCCTTCTCTTTCCTCTGGTTTTAACCTCAAAGAAACTTTGAAACATGAAATTTCAGCAAATCATTCATAAAATTAAGCATTAATATCTTAAATGACAATGCACTGATGCTTGATATCTACATAAAACCAAGAAAAGTCCAATTACAACAGCTGCTTTGGCAATAAACCATTTAAAAAGTGGCTTTGACCACAAACTGATAAAATAATTAAATTAATATGCTTCCCTCTTGGTCATTTATTGATGTTATTTTTGCATTTTTTTCATGGAATGAAGGGTCTCAATGAGTTCGGGTGTCGCTTTAAAAACTATAAAGCACGTGGACAGTGCAAACCTCCTCCAAGGTAGCTCACATATTGCTGTTACATCTGTAAACAATAATTCCATGATGAAGTTACCATCATAATATGATTCCTTGACCCTGAAAACCCACACCTAGCACTCAGAATCATGTTGATATCATTATTAGTTAGACAGTTATTGAGCAAAAACGATCGTTCACTAATGACAGTTATCTATATCACCACCAAAACCTAATCATTTTTAGGTTGGGCCATCACCAACATCTCCGGAAATTTTAGCAAAATCTGTCCAGTGATTTGTGCGTAATCTTGCTAACAAACAGACATTTTTAAACATATTTCTACATTTTCTGCAATGAACATAATCGAAATTACAAGACCTTCTTAAAGAGTACTAAAAACAGCTATTTTCAGGTGAACTTAACTATTTCTTACCACTGATGTCAACTGCAAGAGATGTTGAATTCTGCCAAATCTGGTCTGTCGCTCACATATTAACCACCGATGAATACCCTCTATTTTAAACAGGCTGTTGTCTTTGGTTTGTCGTGTCCCTCCTAAAACTGATTTCTTTTCAGGTAGTGTAACATTTTCAAAGAGACCCTCAGATATCAGTGTTTTTACCTGACAACAGGGTGAAGCAGCCAGTATATCGTAGGTGTACATGGTGCCCAGCTGGTGCCAGCTCCCGTCCCAGCGTGACTTGCACTTGATGCAGACGATCTTATGGACGCCTTCTAAACAGTCCACACAGATGGCATACAGGTGCATTAGCCTGCCTGTTGTAAACACAGAGGTACAGTTTAAGCCGATATTCAACCACAAATCAATCACCGTTTCCCTATAATGGGTGTCCCATTTCTCTGGCGCTGTTGTCCAAGGACACCCTCTTTGCCCCAATGCATCCTTGATGCCCCCCTCCCACAAGTGTGCACTAGACCGCACCCACAATTCATTGTAATGTCATGATGTTTCAAGCAGTTGGCCAATGGTGGAGCTGAATGGTTATTTTCGTGGGGCTCCGACTTACAGTGAAGCTGAAATTTATTCATCCATACATCAAAATATGAGCTGAAAAGTCAATGAAATGTGTGAGAGACTTCACTTCATTTGCTATTATCTTCATAGGGACCAATGAGATGACCTCTGATTTTATAAAGTTCAGGACAAAGAATCAGAGAAACACGTCCACACAATAATAGGAGCAAGTTATTATCAACCATGACTGGAGTGGTGGAAAGTTCCCAGGACATTTCCAGAAACTTTCCACGAAAGTTAAGCTGGGGAATTTTAAAATATATAAAACTGGACACTTCCCATGGAAATTATGGGAATTTGTGGTAATTTAAATGAACTGTATCATATCTAAACATAAATATAAACATTTTGTTTGTCAAAGGCGAACATCCATGTGAAATAATACAAATAAAAACATTAGATTTCAACAGATGTAATTGTAAGTAGAACTACATCAAGTTTTGATTATTTTATTGATCAATTTCAACTTCACTTTACATCCATGAAGGTGGAACAGTAGTGCAGCAGGTCGTCCACGTGCCTCACAGCAAGATGGTTGCTGGATCAATCCCCATTTTGGTCCGGGCCTTTCTGTGTGGATGTTCTCCAAGTGCATGATTTGGTTCTCTCCAGACACTCCGCAGTGTGCTGTGTGCATGTGATTGAGGGAGCAGGAGCAGAGATATTCTCAAGTATACCATCATGAAATCTGGTTGTTTTAGTCAAGATTTTGCTAAAATATATTTTACCAACTATATTTAAAATCCCTGTTTAGAGCAAACCTTCACTTTCAGGTTTATTCCTGTTAATTCCCATGGAAAGTTTCCAACTTTGAAACTACTCTAATCATGATTGTAATAATAGCAGAAAAGTCAGTGATTTCAAAGTAAGTGCTTAAAGGCAGGGTTGGTAATCTCGGAAAACTAGCATGAATTTGAATGCAGCATCTCCTCAGGACTCCGCCTAGCCCCTCCCCCCGCCTCCCTGGAGCTCCTCCAAAATTACACGCACGCTCACATGAACAAGCGCCGCTGATTCGCGACCATATGACTGATTCAACTCAAAACCGGTCCTCAGCACGACGTTTTAGTTTTGCACTACGCCAAGTCATGTCTCACTCAGCAGTAAGAAAACACCAAAACTTTATCACAGTAAAGTTAAAGTTACTCACAACCCGGTGTTGACTCTCATTTTTGCACTGGCTTTGTCCATACTCTTTTTTGTTTCAGCCTTCTCTGCCTCCTTCTTTCTTCTCTTCCTCTGTTTAGCAGGAGGAGCAGTTACCAGAAATTGGGGTATAGGTAGTTTATACCTATACCTACCTTCTCCACGTAGCTGTCAAGTCTCCCGTTTTGGCCAGCGAAACTACCATGTTTTCCATATTTTACCCCTCTGTCCCGCCGTCCTCCCGTATTAGTATTCTTCCGTAAATCTCCCATGTTATGATATACTAATCAAAAAAAACATTCCTCTTCCTCTCCAACTGCCACCTGCAGTAGCCTGGGTGGCGGTTCTCGCGAGATTAGTGCCAACAGCGGCAACAAACCAAGAAAAACAAAGTGGTTATTTTAGATTTCTTGTACACAGGTATGCATTCTCCAGCGTACTTGGATCCCTCTCAGCTTGGCTACACGCATTGAATCAGGGCCAGTGCACGCCGGCAAAATGTACGCGCAGAAGGTGGGCAGAACAGCATTTGACTGGTTTAATAAATTCGGTCCGAATCACTGTGATTGGTTGGTGTTTTCCCTGTTTTACTCCTGCTGTAGACAGCAGCTATTTTTCACTCTCTTTTAAGAACACATCATGCATTGATTGCCCTCGTGACATAACGATCATTTTAACCAGTATAACAAAAAGTGTATCTAAATCAAATTACCAACCCTGCCTTTTATGTAAAGTGATTTAACAGGTGAATCTTTGGCTTTTAGTGAAATGATCAAACTCATGGGACTGGAGGGGATGTGACTCTGCAGCATCAACTGATTGCTTCAATCTTCCTTTATTATTGCTGAGGTATCAAAACAGGTATCATTATTGTTTCATAGTTTAAATTGTGGTGTCATGATAACCCTTAAACAAACTGCATTGTCTAAAGGGGATGAAATAGTCATACATTTAAGCAACAAAGAAATGCACATCGCAAAATTCTCACTGACTGACCTCCCATTTTATTTGTAGGTTTAATTCAAGATCCATTTCTCCAACATTTATATTCTGGCCGTCACAGAAGCATGAAAAGCAGAATAACTTATCCTTTCATACTGATGCATATCAAGGAGCACACATATCAAAGCTTTAGGGCCAAAACTTCAAAGAGGCTTCACGCAGCCGCCGTGCTAATTCACATTCATGCTGGACCGAGTTGAATCCAGCGGAAAAGCTTTTATGTCTCTGCACACAGAGCAGACGCAGCCTACTGCTGGAGTACGTTGTAACTGTCTTTACAGAAAGAAAAGATGATATAGTTTGAGGATCCGAGAGGGAAAGTTGATGTTTGATTCAGGAAATATTCATTTTCCCCATGGCAGCAGCTGATGTTTAGATTCAGATCTTACCGACAGGATTTAAAACAGTATATTTAATACAAATGACTTCCCAGGATTATTCGACCCCAGGTTAAAAATACTTGCACAGTCCTGACCTATTTCAGCTCAAAATCTTTAGTGAAAAAAATCCCAGGAAACATCTCTGACCTTGAAGGTGGCAAGGGACGTCGTACTCGATCTCGTCATGGCGTGAAGGGCTGAGAAACAGAGTCCCGTCCACGAGAGGAAACTGCTCAAAGACTGGCAGCGCTCTGTGGCACAGCGCACAGTTCACCACATTTCTTTGACTCGCACTGAGCGCCGACAGGATGAACCTACAAAAGAAGCAAGAGCAGACTTAGAGCAGGGTTTGCACGGAAGGAACATGTCCGTAGGAATTTATTGTGAATGACATTTTTTAACCTCACAGTGCAGCTGTGTTCCCATATTCCATGTCTGTCATCAGGCAGATCATACATGTGAAACGGTCCGTCACCTAGTGTTAATTTTACAAGTTTTCTTTATAAACATTTTAAGACATGAGCATAGTCTCAGTGATATCACCCACTGTTCTCTGAAGCACAGTTTTATAGTCCAATGATGGAGGTCACCAAAAGCTGTCTCAAGCTAAAGCTGTTTTGGGAAAAGTGCTGCAAATATTCTGGGAATTTTCAGAGTTGGAAACTTTACAAGGAAATAAACCTGGAATTCCTCCATCACATGCACAGAAGATTTCTAGAGCAATGGACTATTGAGGACACATTTTTGAGCCCATGGACATAGACTGAAGTTGAAATAGACTGTTCAATAAAATAATTAAGCTTGATAAATTTGTACTTAAACATACTTGTGTCTGCCGATGACAAAACAAAATGTTCATAGGTGGAAAGTTTCTGGGAATTTACTGTAAATTTTCTACCACTTTGCAACCCTAATTGGAAAATGACCTACTACACCACTGATGGATGACTTCTGTTACCTTTTGTTAATTTAATTTTTGCTTCCTGAGGGTCAAATTGTGACAAATCATTACTTAAAATAAGATTGCCATTATAAATAACTTATCATTAAGAGTAAATGCTGACTTAATTAATGTCCATATTTTTCTGTTGCTATAAAAGTATTGAATGAATGATTAGATTTAATGAATTCTACCTTAATTAAACCCACATTTATGTCATCTCATTTGCAAAATACAAGCTTATGAATAATTTAGTTGGCTTGACACTGACTTTCAGCAAAGTTAAGTTGTTTTATGCAATTAACATAATATTTACCTGCTATTAGGAAAGTTTTACCAACATCTATTATTCCAGTGTTCAAACTGATGCTTAAAGTGTTTACAGAAATGCTTAAACTTAGCTATGGACACTCATTCCTTACAACACATGTACCAGATTTTATAGAAATATCTCAAATATTTGCATTTAAAGTGGTGAGATAACATAACATTTGGAATATTTCACGTTTTCTTGATGTTTGCAATTTGTTGGCATTTAAAAGTGACTCATGGGCAGCCATTAGTGAACAGGAAGGCTGCATGTGTCCCCCGGGCCGCCTGTTGCACAGTAAAACTTACTGATCTGACCAAAATATAGCACGCAGTATGCAAACAGATGTGAGATGCCTAAGACTAGTCTCCTGTTTTCTGTTTGGGACGATGCAAAGTGCCAGCAAGTCAGCATTCAAAATAGTGGACGCCAACTATATCACTACTATCAGAGTGTTTAAAAAGTATTAAAGGGATACGCCAACTTTTTTTTTCTTTTCATGTCTTGCCTCACTCCTGAGTCCGTGAAGAGCAGATAGACACCATTCTTTCGACTGTCCATGCAGTAAAAAGGAAGAGACGGGCAGAGCTAATTAGCTTAGCTTAAACAATGGGAGTCAGTGGGTAGTGTTAGCCTGCCTCTGCCTACAGTCATCTGACAAACTCTTCAGCAACTTTAAACAGTCCTGTGTTCTTGTTGTAACTTATTTTTTGCAGCGTTATGATACATCATTCGTCTCTGGCATGTCCTCACATGTATACTACACTCCCCCCAACCCCCCCGTCTCACTTCTCTTATGTAGGGCCTGTAAACCTCACCTGCGCAGCTCTTCTCCCTGGCCTGCTTGGGCGTCGTCCTCCATGCGGACGTGGTAGGTGTTCAGTTTGTGTCGGGGGATGTGAGTAAGTAGCTCCGAGAGGTCCAGCCTCCTCAGGAACTGCACCGGGTGAGAGTGGGTCCCATCAGCCACACTGCCCGAGGTGAGTCGGTGGTGGAGCGGGAGGGCAAAGGAGAGCGGCAGGGGGAGGACAGAGCTGGGGTCCAGGTGAGATACGCCCCCTGGTGCTCCCATTGAGCAGCCACCAGGCCGACCCAGAGCTCCCCCAACCAGGAGGTGCTTCCTCTGCGGGTCCATGTGCACAGCGGATTTGAGGAATTCTCCCAGCGGACGGGAACCTCGTAATCCTGTTGCAGAGGGAGCGGTGGGGGAGAGGGGGAAGCCAGCTGGAGGGGACTGTCCTGGGGAGCCACAGGGAGACTTCAGAGGGGGCCCTAAACAGAAAGCTCCTCCTGTTGCTCCTCTTTCTGTGGAGTTCTGACGCTCCATTGATTGTCTTCGAGGTAATTCCTGACTCGAGGCTCTGTGAGGGACTTTACCTCCTACAGCTCCACCTGGTGTCTTAATTTTCTTGGGCTCCTCAAACATCCCATCCCCTGATCCTGCAGCTCCTCCCCCACTGGCCCCGTTCCTCCCTGTGCTCCTCTCTGATGGCTTCTTCTTGCGATCGTCCTGCATGCGTTTCACCTGGTACCAGTCTGTGTCTTTCTTCAGGTGTCCCTGTCCGCAACGGCACGAGCAGAACCTGAAGGCCAGATCATAGCCCTTCTTGGTCCACATGTTCTGCCGGCACTGCTTCTCGTTCCAGGAGCGAGCGCGGCCGATGCAGTTGAACTGGACAAGGATGGAGCTCTCCCACTCGTAGAAACACTGCAGGTGCATCCAGTTACCGTAAGGGCAGAGCTCGTTATTGCAGAGGACCCTCTGGTAGTCGTCCTTCTCAAGATCGATGGGACGGCCCAGGCTGCAGCTGAGAGGCGTAGCACACTGGACCTCTGAGGAAAAAGAAAAAAAACATAGTTATTCATAACAAACAGAGGATGGAGAGTGCTGATTTTATTGATTTTGACATCCTAATTCACGTGCCTTTACAATCCGAGTCCTTTTCAATACCCCATTAGACAAACTCTATTTATTACAGAACTGGAGTATCTATCTGTTTAATTGCTTGTTCATGAAAACAGCTAATCAGTCAATCCCATGGCAGCAAATCAATGCAGTTAAGCATGTAGACACGGTCAAGACGACCTGCTGAAGTTCAAATCGAGCATCAGAATGAAGAAGAGACATGATTTAAGTGACTTTGAGAGTGGCATGGCTGTTAGTGCCAGACTATTGCATGCACAGCCTTCTCTAGGGTTTGAAGAGAATGGTCTGAAAAGGAGAAAATACCCAGTGGGTACCAGTTCTTTGGGTTATGGCAGAGCTTGAAGCAGATGGGCTACAGCAACATAGGGCCACACCAGATGCATCTCCTGTCAGCTAAGAACAAGAAACTGAGGCTACAGTTCACACAGGCTCACCAAAATTGGACATTGGTTGCTTGGAAAACTGTTGTCAGAATTTGGTTCAGTAATGGACTTAAGCTTATGTAGCACTTTTCTACTCTTTGACTACTCAAAGCAACTTTATACAACAGGTCACATCTACCCATTCACAGCCATTTTCTATGTTTCTATGTCAGCTGTCCATCAGTATCAACTAACACATATACACTCTTGGAGCAACTTGGAGTTCAGTGTCTTGCCCAAGGACACACTGCCATGACAGCTAGAGCTAGGCTTGAAGCTAAACAGCTGATCACCAGCGCACTATCAGACTGCGCCACCAATGCCCATGTAGTAAACATGAAAACATGGATCCATCGTTCCTTGTTTCAAAGGTTCAGGTTGGTGATGGTTGTGTTGTTTTCTGGGGAATATTTTCTTGATACACTTTCAGCATCATTTGAGCAACACCACATCCAACTGACTGCAGTGTACCCATCTTCTTATGGCCATTATCAGCAGGATAACACACCATGCCACAAAGCTCAGATCATCTCAAACTGGTTTCTTGAACATGACAATGAGTTCACTTTACTCTAGTGTCCTCCATTGTCACCAAATCTTAATCCAATTGACCATATTTGTGATCTGGTGGAACTAGAGATTGACACTGTAGGTATGCAGCTGACAAATCTGTGATGCTATCATGTCAACATGGACCAAAATATCTGAGGTATGCCTCCAGCACCTTGTTGAATCTATGCCATCAAGAATTAAAGAAAAAAAAATTGAAGGCGAAAGGGGCCCAGCCCAGTACAAGCAAGGTGTACCTAGTAAAGTGTATATTGCTAAGAGAAGAAATATTTCCTCCAAACAACTGTTTCTATTCAGCAAAGAAACATTTTCTTTTCTTGAAGTGACATTCAAATAAGACTTTCAAATGACTAAATCCCTGAAAAAGGCCCATATTGCAATATTGAGCATTTTTACCAGTTACTGCTTCAGCTGCATTGTTACACCGGTGTGGTCTGAAACTTAATTAGCAGCAGGAGGCAGCTTCAAAATGCTTATTCAGTCAAACACAGTAATTAAAGCAATGACATGTAACTTTTCAGCCATAAAACAGTAGTTTCAAAGTTAGTGAGTACAAGGACAAGGACAGTCCAGGTCGCCTGCTTTAAGCGCTGTGTTACTATGGCAGCAACACTTAGTTCTCTTGCAAAAAATGCAAAGGCTGTGTGGCACCAGTTCACACCCCAGCCTTGGCCCAAGTGATTAGAGTTTGCAACAAAGGCTGAGGCTAACAGAAGAATAAAGATGGTGAAAGACGGAGAGAAGAAGGGAAAAAGAGACTGTTACTGAGCAAGAAGATAGAAAAAATGCTAAGACTGATGTCCATTGTTGTACTGTTAGATAAAAAAACTACAAGTTCAAGGTGAAGTAGTTACATTTTGTTGCCCTAACACTGTTATTTCTTGTGAAATATGCAGGAGTGCATGTACAAAATGACTCAGCAGTTATTGTGGCAGCATTTATATTTTTAAGGAGTTCCAGTTGAGTTTTAACCTGACACATCAGATGGACTATTCATTGTATTTCATTAGTCCATCTGGGCAATAGCCCACACATAGTGTTTAGGAATGGGCAGAATCTTTCAATAGCATATCTGGTAGGTGACTGTAAGATTGTTTTGTCGATCGCATTCATTCCGGGCCGATCAGATCATTGCATATGTGGGTACTACTACTGCAGTGTAGAACAAACTCTTGTCCAAACATGTTGAAAGTGGAGCAAAAATATAATTTTGATCAAAAAGTGCTTCCATTGTTTTTGTTTGTTCTTCATTTGATAAATAAATGCAGTCCAGGTCTGATAAAACTGCTACTGAAGCTGTTAGCCTGTATGCTTATCTCTGTGCAAGCACCCCCTGCTGAAAATGTCATCAAATCAGTTCATAACTTTTCCAGTTATCCTACTGAAAGACAGACAAACAAGCCCCGGCAAAAACATAGCCTCTTCGGAGGAAGTCATAAATTCTAACTTACAATATAGTTTACACTTAAGTAAGATTTGAGGAGTTGTACCAGCTGATGTACTTCCAGTGTGGGCTTCAGTCACATCATAAATCTTACACCTTCCACTAAGTAGGTGTAAAGTCTTCATCATTTATAAAGGTGGCACAACTTTAAGTATTAGGAGGATCAGATAGCTATCAGGCGTCAGCAGTGTGTTCTCTGTAATTGATTTTATACTTCAGAAATGTGAGGGGACTTTCTTACTCACACTTTTGTTTTCCATCACTGAGGGTAATTTCAGCTGACCTACTAAAAAAGCACTGTAAATTATCTGAGGTTGTCGCTGATTTCTCTGCTTATCACCGTTGTTATCACTCTGGCTTTAGAATGAGGTTTTAGGCTTTTATCACCTAATCATGATGTTTTGACATAATTAACATTCATTTTCACCACTATGTGTTGAAGTTATTTCCAGCTGTTAGTCTGTCCTGAGACCTGGAGCAGTGCATTTGCCCCAAAATGTGGAGGCTGCACTGTTAAATTAAAAAGAAAATGCTTTAAAAGAGAGAACTTATGGAATTAAAATGTCAGATATGGAAAAAATTTTGGCTTTGTATGAAGGTCATGCTCCATTATTAACATGATAACTACATCTCTATGGTGCAACCAAACAAGGACACAACTCAAGCTGCAACTAAACTAGTTTCACTGCAGGGTTTAGTGTGGGCTTTACACCATTACTTAAGATTGAACTTATGGATAGCTGTTGAAACAGCTTTGATATTATTTCAGCTCAGAGTGCTTTATTTACTTTTTGTATAAATCCTGCTTTTATTTTGTTTCTTAAATCATGGTAACGGGTGGCATTAACTACACAATGAAAAAGACCTTGCTTCAGATTTAAAAGTAAAGAAAAAGCAGCGTAAGAGATGTGGATAAAAAGCGAAATGTTTGATATAACAATGTGCGGATGAATTTAGACCAGTCTACTGAGCTGACATTCAAAGGAGCAGCAGTGTCCTTATTTTACATCAATGTGAGAGCTACAGTGATTAATAACAAGCTGCTGCTCAACAACAGTAGCTTAACTATAGTGCATCTGACCATTAAAGTAGCATTTGATATTGGCTGGTTAAAAAAAAAAATCAAATGAAATATTTTAAGATCTAAATGGCTCAGTGATTAACATGTTTTCATGAATGCAAAAGTGCCACGATGAAGCTCCGTCATCGTTTCAACTCAAGAATTCACATTAATTTTGTGTGGACTCAATGACTTGGTGTAAGTAGATTTACTTGAGTACATTTTTTGAGTATCTGTACTTTGCTTGAGTATCATTTGTTTGGAAACTTGTGACTTTTACTCCACCAAATTTGAAAGACAAATATTGTGCTTTAAACTCCACTACATTTCCATGAAGGGTCTTGTTACTCGTTAGTTTTTTAGTACAGCTTTGAAGTCAGTGGATAAAATTTCTTTTCTCTTCTAAAATGCGATGTACGTGTGATTTGTTCAAGTGGTGATGCTGTACCTGTACCTCGTACATGCGCTACTCATTTAAATAAATAAAAAAAAGAAAACAGCAATGGTTGTGCTTTTGTTGATTCAATTGTGTTTCAATAGGCGTTTCTATAGGCTTCATAGCTTGTTTTACAACTTTTATTCTACAGGTTCTATAAGCAGGTCAATGCATTCAGTAGGTTGTTTCAGTCGTTAGGTTCTGTAAATTCATTGTTGCAACAATACCACAACATGTTGACATTAAAACGAATATGTACTTTTAATACTTAAGTATTTTCAAAAGCAGATACTCCAGTACTTTAACTTAAGTACAAATCTGAACAACTTTCACTTGTATTTGAGCAATATTTGACCAGGAGTATCTTTACCTTCACTCATGTAATGGAGTTGAGTACTTTGTCCACCACTGGCTTTATGCGTAAAATGCAGCTAAAAATTGCAGCTCAAACTTCAGTATGAAAAATCCAACAATCTAACATCTAAATGGCTCTGATTTAGCTGGAAAAGTTGCCCTGAAAACCTTTTAAAAGAGCCTGTCATCATATTCAAACTAGAGGTGAAAATGTTTGGGAGACATTTCAGTGTCCTTGCTGTCATTGATTTTGTGAAATTGAACCAGGCCACTGAAGCCTGAGAGCGGCTCTATTCAAACTCTGCCAACTGTCGAGTCTGGACGAGAATCAAGTGAATGTGGGCCCGCAGTCTGAACCAGAAGAAGCTCACCACAAAACTCTCTGTGAGTGTGTACAAGTGTGCATGACTGTGTGTGCGGGGTTGTTTCCTCTTTCCTTTTCCGGCACACTGTCAGTGCTTTCTCTTTTCTTTTTTTTTTTACCCAATGTGAATTTGCTGGCATGAATGTTTGGCATTATTGCCAAAGCATTTCATTTAAAAAGAAAAATATATACTTGAAAATAGTAGAAATGGTTGATTGTGATGACACAGATTTGTAGTATTGTGATAGTAATGATAAAACAAAAATGAAGATGAAAAAGGTTTATGATTAATAAGTACTCCTCAAAAAAAATGTTGAAACCTAAATTTTGTGAATAATTAATCAATTTCCATAATAACAGTTGGTATTGTGTTTTACACCGTTGGAAAGCCTGATGAGTTACCTTTACAGCAAGGTACAACTTCAAAGGATCGTGCAACACGGCTAAACGTGGTGGTATCACCCAAAAAAATGTGCTAGAATCTGCTTCAACTGGAAGCTGGTGTTCCTGTACACAGAGTGGCAGTGTTTTTTGGTGTTCTGGTACCATTTCCAAACTTAGGACCAAATTCTTTTAGACTGGTGAAGTCAAAGACAGACTGCGAAGTGGGAGCCACACAAAGACAACACCCTGAGAAGACCAGTTCCTCGCCCTTGCTTAACTGAGGAACCGTAGGCTTTACTCCAGGGAAGAGGGGATTTTGGCACATTTATTTGGGCGCTACCCACATGTTTCGCTGAGCTGCTCATTTCATGAATGCACAATCATTTACAAGCTGTAAAAGGCGACTAATCAGGCTTTTCTACAATACAAGACCGCTCAATATAATTCATTAGTCCATCTAGGCAGCAGCCCACAGAAACTTTGGGAATGGGCAGAACCTTTCACCAGCATATCCTGCTGGTGATTGGATGATCTAACATTAATTGCATTTATACTGGCCGATAAGATGTTGTAGGCACTACTGTCGTGGTGTCAAGTACAAAACATGAGCCACTTTATAGAACAAAGTCTCACTAAAACAAGTTGTAAGTGGAGCTAAAGCATCTTTCCTGGTGAGAAAGAAATGTGGTCCAGATCTGAAAAACTGCTACTGAAGCTGTAAGTATCTATACTAATCTCTGTATGAGCAGTCACTTCCTTGCTCATAGCTCCCACCTCTTCCTGCTTTAAAGGATGCTGATTGGGCCGTGTTGATTTGGGTTGAGCACAGTCCTTGTAGACTGGAGCTTAGCAAGATGGATCTGCTAAATTACAGACATTGAATCAGGCAGGTTCGGCTGCACTCCAAGGTTATAGTTTGGCCGCAGTCATTCAAAAAAGGCATTCCTTATTTTTGTTTTTCTACAGCCGGGTACAAAATGTTCTCAGGCTCAGTACTGGTACGTGGTTGGAGATCCCTTTATACAAATTCCTCTTCTTGGCTTTGAGGCACTGATTGGTTGTTATAACACTTCAAAACCACCTGCTGGCAATATGACAAACTGCACTGGGGGCAAAACTTTCTGTTGGCCTGTTTGAGCTGCAATGGATCAGTTCACAAAGTTGTGAGTGTCCCTTGCAATGGTCTCAAACGGTCTTATGGCATCTTGAATCTCTGGTCTTAATAGGGCTTAAAATTACAGATCACATGAAGAGTGTCTACACAAAATAACATCTAGCTGAAAAGTTATTCAAACCCACAAAATAATCTTCCCCTCTCAAAGTTTTGTGTTTGATACAGAAAGTTTCATGGTAGATTGTTGATTTTATTGCTGATTTTATTGTTGTTTATTTTTACTCTTGTACAGCCTCTTTGAGTGTTGTGAAAGGCGCTTATAAATAAAATGTATTATTATTAGATATAATCATGGTATTAGGTCAAATAAAAATATATAAAGATGATGAAACAACACACTATGGTTTCTAACCGTGTGACAACCAACCCCTGTTTTCCCAATATTTACACTTAATTTCTTCAAAGGATGACTCCAAAACCTTCAATATTTTGAAAATGTACCTTTAATGTGCATATAACAGCTCAAAAACAGTGCTGTGAACTGGGTGGGTTGTATTGCTCATCCTGTATTTAAGGTGCATTTTCTTCCACTTTTTACTAACTAACTTTTCAAATCCAATCTGATAAGACTTAAAACATTTTTGGGTGTAAAGCCCAAGTTGCTTGACTATTTTTAAAGGCCACTGGGAGTCTCTATTGTGTTGAACTGAATGAAGTTGAACTTGAGTGCGCAGACAAGTGGTGAGGTGTCAGTACTACTTTTTGAGGAAGGCCACAACCAAAAGCTGTGAGGGAGTTGAAGGAGCGCTTCAGTCAGCTGAGGCCTGCATACAAACATACAGTGTTTATAACAGCACTGATCCTCCACTTAGATACAATAACATTCAAACAAGTTCTGCACTGTGTCACTGGGACTCCCTGGAGCTATATTTGACAACGAGGAACACTGTTCTCATAGTTGATAATCCTTCTTTTCTGGGAAAAGATTCACACGCCAAAGCCTACTAATAAATATTTAAATTTAAAGTTGTATTGCTCACTGGATCCTAGTAAAACATGCAAAAACAAAACTAATAAGCGTTCATAAATGTATGAATATTGTTTTCTAATTCGGCTATCATAAAACACCCCAATAAACACATACTTTTCAAACATCTCAACTTTTGTGCATGCTTTTCCTAATATTTCCCGCACCAAAACAAACCAAACTCCCCAATTAAAATCCGTGCAAATACACAAAAGCAAGGTATAATTCCAGGGCAAATGAATACTTGCAACTTGCTGGATCATACATACATGATCAGCCATCTCATTCGTGCAAGGCCTCAAGTCGTGATCGAGCAATGTCGCGCGTAATTGCGGAAATACATGTTCCGCGTTTAACTGATTCATTTATATATACAAGTTTTGCACGGCGAGCACAGAACCGAAAGTGAGGGTTTGACTCCTTTGCAACGTCGCAGTGCACGTATGACACCGTCGCACAGACAGCACAGAGCTTCCTCATGCAGGAAGAAAGCATCATCACCCCAAAACTTCTCCATCTGCGTCTGTTTCCTCTCTTTCTTACCACTGGAGCGCTCGTTTCTGGGTGCAGCAGCCGCCGCGGCCGCGCCTCCTCCTGTCGGGGCCGCACAGGCTCCATTTTCCTGCTCATCTCCGCTACTGTTGGTGCGTTTGCTTTTCTTTCCCTTGTTGCTCTTCTGGTTGGGCATTTTACACGATTCGGCTGTCAAAGTGTTATTCCCGACCTCTATCAAACGCTGCTGTCAGCGCCGTCTGACATCTCCGGAGCCTCCATTCCTGCAGTATTTGCTGCCTTTGTGTTGTTTTTGGGGGCTCCTCGTGGACGAGAGGCGGGTTTTTAATGCAGCATTGACAGCAGCAGAAATGAGGAATAAAGCTGCTATAACCTTTAAGAAACGAAGGCGTGTCCGTCTCTTGTTTTGATTCCTGCTCCGCTGTTTTCTTCCACCCCCTGACGTCACGGGGACACGCCCCCCGCGCTGCCAGTCAACGCTCCGTGCTGCTTTCATGGTCTGTGGGAAAGCTCGGAATGTACAGTTCTGAACGATTAAATGGTCGGTAAACTTTTCTTTTGTTCACGAAATATTAACATAAAGGAATTTAGACTGGGATACGGCGGATAGTTAGGGTCAGAGGGATGTCAAGACTAAAAATTATTCAGAGGGTTTTTTATTTATCACCCATTTAAATAAAATAAGCAACAATGCCAAGATGAAATAAATTCATGTTAAAAAAAATTTGAGAGAGGTCAAAAGGGAAAGAAAAAACAAATCAAATTTTGAGGTTTGGTCCAAATGTGGGACAAAACGTTGAAAAAAGCTGAATGTAAAAATAATAATAATAATAAAATAAATAAATATTGAAGAAAAGGTTTTGAAATGTTAAAGTACCTTTAATACACTACCTAATTTGTCCCTAATGACAATTTCGGCCTCCCAAAAAATGCTTTAAAAATAATATAAATATATCAGTATTTTTTTCCCACTTTATATAAACCAGCCTTTTAAAACTACTTCTGCCTGAAACATACATATCAAATATTGATTATAATTTTGGGATTTTAACCTCTTCAAAGGCCGATATAGAGCCACACTTTACTGTTCTTATATATATATATGTATATATTTATACACACACACACACACATATATATGTACATATATATATATATATATATATATATATATATATATATATATATACACAGAGAGAGAGAGAGAGAGACATAAATTAAACCAACACTACGTAGTTTTTCCACCCTAATATAATATTTCTAGAATCATTGTGATGGTACATCAACTTACAACAGGTTTAATGACACCTCTGTCATAGCCTGAGGGGGTCTGTATCACCTTCACTGGCACTATGTAACCTCGATGTGCATGGTAGGAACACTTCCACACTGAAGAACTGCAAACTAAAAAACATGATCAGACTGTACCTTATCAGTCCACATGGGTTATTTGTCTCTTGGGTCGTCCTGTCAGCTCGCTTGTTCTCCCTCTGAATGTCAACAAATGCACGTTGCTGTGAGGCTCTCTATTTTTGTAACCGCGCAGTTACACTCAACGACCATAGAGGCCCCTAGAGAGCTAAAAAGCTGGAATCTTACTTAGTGCTGCTTTAACTTCAAAGAAAAATAAACCTGTAAAACATATTTCAAGAGTATTTGATTATGATCATAATTAGGCTCTAAGATGGGTCAATAATTAGCACGACGCTGATTTTTTTATTTTTTTTTTGCAGGCACACTTGCAGAAACAGTAAAAAGAGGAATACTTTGTAGCATGCGTTAAATGGGAAAAACAGTGCCATCTGGTGGACAAATACAAAAAATAAAAATAGAAAGCTGGCCAAATGAAAATCGTCACAATAAGGAATGCATTTATTTTTAAGATAAATGCATTTTCAGTGGTTTTCAATTGGACTTTTTTGTCATTAGAAACAAGTGTGTCAGTTGTTGTGTAGCTTAGCCATTTTGGGCTAAATTAAGGAAATGAATAAACAATTCTAAAAATCTTTTTTTAAAAAAGTATTATCCTCTAGCATTATCCTACTCTAGCAAATTTGAGCTATATTCATTCAACACAGCCAAAATGACTGGGAAAAAAAAATGACTTGCACAAAAAGTCTCTAGGACCTCGAAAGTGTTAATGAAAATAAAAACTCAAAATATTGAGAATAATGTCTAAATGTCAGGAAAAGACGTCAGAATATTAGGCAAAAGAAGACCAATTATTTCAGAAAAGGGTCAACATTTCAAAAACTGTCAAATGTTAAGAAATACAAGCAAAATATTTAGAAAAAACAAAATGTTAAATAAGTCAAAATATGAAGAAAGAAAGTATTGGGCAGCAAGAAAAAACATAAAGAAACGGGTTGCAACATAAAAAATAGAAAAAATAAAATCTGACAATAAATTAATTGATGAAGATATAAGACAAAATGCTGAGTTTATATTCAAAATGTCAAGTTAGAACACTAAACAGTAAAAAAATACTGAGAACAATAAGCATCAAAAATAATATACTGACCTGAACAGTTTTGTTATAAACCTTAATATAAAATTATGCATCATGAGTTTTAAGACAACATAAATCTTAAAAAAAAACCCACAGCAAATCAGGTTCAAGGCTTCAAGTGAAAAGATTTTATTCCTCAGTGAATAACAGAAACCTCTGGTCTGTATTATTGCCGATACAAAAGACAGTAATGACGCACTTGAACACATCATGCAGGCGATCTTACACAGTCACAGAAAATGGCTCGAGGTATTGGCACTGCTCCGATCACAACTTTCTCCTCTTGCTTAAACGTCGACTTGTACTGAACTGTTTGCACTTCTGTTCATGGAGGAACGTCAGAAAATCACTCCAGAGTAAGGACAGCAGGATTTTATAAAAGAACAGTGATGAAAGCAGCAGGTTTTGTCCTCATTCATTGCTTTCTTCAAAGATCACCTCAACTTTAAGACTCCTCTTTTAGTTTGTATTTCAGCTCATCATGATTCTGTTCTTATTTTTTTAATCCATCTTTGCCAGCAGATGTGTTCAGAGCATAATCACAAAGAAAGATAATGGCTTCCTTTGGATCAATAAAACAACTTAACAAATAATTTAAGTCAAGGTTAAATAAACCCATGAACCAAATATTCAGTCAGGTTGACAAAACAGCAGAAAATGTGAAACTGGTCTTCTGAAACTTGCAGATAAGGCGTGGTGATACAAGGTCGATACTTTGTTTTTGCAACAGTGGTGGCATAAAGGGCAAATATGTGATAAAGAGTTGGAAATAACAGAACTATGCAGACAAGCAAATTAGTTGCGACATAGATGCTCCTTCTGGTGTTTCAAATCTATCCCTGAAGTTGATTTGGCTGCAGCATAGAGACCTCAAGTTGCCATAATTAAATAAACAAAAAATATTTACAGAAAATATGAAACAAGACACTTAAACTCTGATACCTTATTTGAGCTCTCGCAACCATCACATTGATTTTGAGTCGATGACTTACTTTTAAAGCAACAATATAGAACTTTTCCACTTGAAGTTAGAAATTTCAAAGTGGATTTAAAGGAAAAACAACTACCAGCTTGAATAATGATGTGCATACCAGTTCCACAGAGTGCCCAGTTTCCCGTATTCAGCACTACTAAACTTTGGGAACAGACTGCGGTTCTCTTGTGAGACGTGCATACAGCTTTACAGCACTTCAGTCTTTGGCTAAAAAGGACTTTGTTAGCCTGTCTTGGTACTGTTTTAAGAGGCAAAGAGGCAGAAATGGGTGGTAATGAATGAGGATAAGAAGAGAGAGAGAGAGTTACTGAATAAGAAAACAAAGAAAAAAATAAATCAACAGGCCTGTTCTGCACGGTGAGAGCTTCATAAACCAGTGGGCCAGAAGTCTGACTCTGGCAACAGGCAAGAAATGTCTATTGAAACAGCTTTAACAGTCAGACAGGGATTAGACAGGAAGTCATGTCTTCACATTATCCACTGATACTGCGAAAGCTAGCTCGTTATAACGAGAAATTTTAAAAAAACAACCGATAATTCAAAACATGATTAATATTTACTTGATGATTTAATAATTACTTATAATTATGCGCTTCCTTTGGTCTCCGCTCTGCCTTCTTGTCAGTGGGTGCAGTGCATTATGGGAAATTCTTACACCTCTTCCTTTCAAGTGAGGTCCCGGTCTGTCTTGGTTTCAAAGGCTGTGCAGCCCTTCGTCATAGCCCTATGGAGAATTGGGACACCCCTGCACTAGACATGAACGCACAAAACCAAGGGCTAAGGGGTAAGACAAGGCCTAAGGGGTAGAATTGGGATGGATCTTAAATCACCGCGTCAGATCTGCAAGTATCTTTTGACCTACAGTACAAAACAAAGACGGGAAAATTATCTAAAAAAACTAGTAAAACTATAAATGCACGTCTTCTAAGACACCTTAGTTAAGCCACAGGACAGTTATTCAACATTTTGGTAGATTTGGTCCTGAGAAATGTTAAAAATTCACCCCCTGCGTTTGGCACCAATCACCCTGTAATTCGTCACAAAAATACTAAATAACACTAGAAATACTTTCCCTATTCACCAACTAGCCAAATTCCTTACAAAAGGCAAATAGATTTGGAGATTTTTTTTTTTTAGCAGAGGAAAAAAATCATCATAGACTATGTGTACAAAAGATGGAATAAAAACTACTCTGACCGTTTGCAGAAGGTACAAAAACTTGGAAAAAGTCTTTCTGGAAATGCACTTTGTCTACATGGTTTCTACGACAGAATTGTTCTTAGACTTGTACTAGCACTGGTCTCAAATGTCTTTAAAAAAGCCCAGAAGAGGTAGTATTTATAGATCATGTAAACAGTAGATTAGACTGCCATTTGGTGGTTTTAAAGCTGCACTGACGTTGGCAAAGTGCAGATTTATTAACACGTGTCTCCTACTTCGAAAATTTTTCAGTTTTCCAATTTCAATGCGTCAAAATTGCTAAATCTATCCAGTGATATCATCCATGTGCCTTTTATTTGGACCCAGTACAATCATGAGAGGCATTTGGCTCCAAGAAATTAACAAAATATCCTGAAAGTTGCAAAAAATTACAATCATAATTTGTGCGTTTAGGAGTGTATCAAAATGACAAGTCAGACCTGTGATTTGTAAAACAGCAGCGCCTGAGAATGAGAGACCTTGATATTTATCATCTGAACCATAAATGTGGTTGTTAAGTTTCCTCATGACAAGCTAGAAATTTTCTAAAGTACTTCTGTGCGAATGTTTGGCATTGCGAAATGAAATCCAGAAAAGCCAGCTTGGTCCGTTAAGTGTACAATTATGTCATAGTTCTGGTCATTATGTTTCAATTCAAATACTGAGCCTTGGACATGAAGAAAAAGAAGCTCAGCGGTAAGCAGGTACGCTGCAGAAGATCAATATTGGTGTTTAAAAAATCACCGACAGCAGTTAGAGGCCCATCAGCCTCATTCTTTGAGCAGCACAATGTCAACGTTATCGTGGACGCCCTGGAGAAGCAACTCTCCCTGGAAGTCGATCACCCTCTTCCTCTTGGCTGCCCTCAGGGTGCCTACCAAGGCCTCGAAGATGTTGGCACATTGGTCGTCGTTGAACAAGACTCCAAACTTCACAATGGTTTGACCATCAGCATCTGTAACAAGAAGGCAAAGGGAGAAAGATCAGCTTTTCTTATTTCTTACCTCCACAATAGGAGGCAGTGGGTGGAGCCTTCAGTTATCAGGCTCCTCCTCTTTGGAATCATATACCAATCACAGTTCGGGAGGCAGACACCCTCTCTACCTAGGGTTAGACTTAAAACCTCCTTTCTTGATAAAGCTTTTAGTTTGGGCTGGCTCAGGCCTGGACCAGCTCAAAGTTAAGCTGTGGTAAACTTAGACTGCAGGGGGATTGGGCACCCTGAGCTCCTCCCTCTTTATCTCTCTAACACTCTCTCTCCATGCTGCTGTGGACCTATAAAGCTTCAATTACTACAATTACAAATTTAGCCTTTCCTTTATCCCCATTCTACAATCATAGCAGTTCCTGATATTAATTTCAGAGAGATCAACAAAATTTAACACAAGGTAGTTCCTGCAAACAGCACACATATTAGTATGACCTTGACAAACAATCATGGATGACCTGCTGCTGTGGACCTGCTTCACTCCAAGTGCTCTATCCTGCATCAAACATCAACAAAAATGACATTTATTACCTCCGCCAAGGAGGTTATGTTTTTGCCGGCGTTGGTTAGTTTGTCTGTTTGCTTGTGTTCAAGACAACTTGAAAAGTTATGGACGGATTTGGATGAAATTTTCAGGAAATGTGTGGAATGGGATAAGGAAGAAATGATTAGATTTTGGGACTGATCCGAATCACCATTTGGATCCAAGAATTGTTTAAAGGATTCTTTAACATTGCCGGATAGGACCATTTTCGCCAAAGTGGACTGAAGCTGCTTGGCGGAGGTCTGGGCTCTCTGAGTGCTTTTCTAGTTATAATTATTTTCAGACCAGTTAAACCTGATTTAATGGCAGTTCAACAAGATGCTGCTATATTAATCAATGTCATTCCTCTCTACATTATAATCATTATAGATGTTAATGTTAATATTAAAACAGTCTATCCATGGTTGTTATTGATTAAACCTGCACAAAAAATACCTTTACAACTGCACTGACATGCTCAATCAATCTTCATTTGTATAGCACCAATTCATAACAAGTGTTATCTCAAGACCCTTTACAATAGAGCAGGCTGAATCCACACTCTTCATTTTACATATACACATGTATGCATATATACATAAAAATACACATATACATATATACAAATAAATACACCCAACACCCAACATGAATCCATATAGCCAATCATGAATCCCTCCATCATGGCAGCAAGAAAAATCTTCTATTTAGCAGCAGGAAATCTTGAATGTGGATCCCAGTCTCATGATGAACAGCAAATCCACACTATACTGTGTTGGGTGTGTATGAGGACCCTCTTGAAAACAAGACGCCTCATTTTAAGGGGATAACCTCAAATACATTTATACAGCAGGGGCAAATACGAAGACAGATTTATGTAAGTTTGTTGCAATCATAGATTCTTGTTTTTAGTCCCTTTGTCTCTGATTCACCAGTGTGGTGTACAACAGGGATCAACACTGGGCCCACTTTTTTTCCTTATTGGTTCAACTTTATTTTGAGGATAATGTCATATATACATCAAAATTCATTCTCTTCATAGAATAAGATTCCCTATTACATTTGAAGGGGTTGTTTTATAAACAATGGAGGAACAAATTTTTTACAGCTTGAATTTAGAGAGTATAACACCCCAATCAAGAACTCTCTCATAGAAAGATCCTGTCGAACCACAGATTTATACATGTGTTCTGACTCTTATGGCATGCTGGAGCTATTTTTTCACTAAAGACTTGTGGACAAGAATATAATATCTATTCATAACAGTGACTGATCATCATCACACTCGAGTGTTCATGGTTTATTATAGCAAGCGTAGCATTGAAGAGGCTTCTGAAGTGGAAAAAAACTGCATGCATGTACTCACTCCTGCAGCCGAGTCTCTGAATCTCCCTCACCAGCAGCTCGACTTCATGAGAGACATTCATTGTTACTGTAAGGATGGAAAAACAAGAGAAAAATGGGTTATTGCAAAGTTTAAAATAAGCTACTTTGGGGACATTAATCATCAGGAACTGTGCCATTATGTTGTGGGCACAGTTCATCAGAATTGTGTTGTTTTTATATTCTTCAAGTCCTACTGTGAGAACATGCTGTTTAGTGCTAATTATCTTATTAATAATGTTAGATCAGTATGTAGTTTTAAGACACAAGGGAGGAATTGTTTGGATGGTTGTCACTATCATCATGATAAAGCTGGAAATATTAATAATAGTATCACAGTATTTATGCTTAGATAATGAAAGGTATCAAGAACAATCATCTCATAGGTGTTATACTTTAAAGAGTGACCATCATAACAGGCAACTGTTTGATTGAGCTTGTATGTGGTTGCCATAGTTACAACAGCCTCAACTCTGAAAAGATGAGAAGCTATTTTTACCATTTTTTAGTATATCTTATTTTTCATTAAAAACCACTGAAAACAGTTTTATCATGCTAATGTTTCACATCCCTTTATTTAATGCATAACATCAAGTATAGAACATGACACTCATTCATTAACTGTAAATATCTGACACCCTAATAACATACAAAAAGAATACTTTTATATTCATATATTTACTAATAGCATCCCAAAGGGTATAAAGGTCTGCAAATATTCTGTATCTCTAAACATAAAATGGTAGAAATAAGACAGATAAAGCTAAAATTGACCTTTTTCAGCAAACTACAAGAAAGCAAAAGGCATTTATTAATACCTTTTTGACACAAAAAAGATACACATTTTCAGTTTTTTGCATTTGACATAGTATTCATAGTTGTATGTTTGGTTCTAGTTGGTAATTTGCTAACTGAGAGAACAAAAACAATTGTGATAAAATCAAGATTGTAATACTGACCTTAGAAAAGATCTAAGTTTTTTCTCCATATTTTCCACCCGTAATTGCACTCATTTCATTTGCGGATTGTTTGGGAGTCGTACACAATGAAAATAATGTCTATGAATAGGTAAAAAATAGCAAGATTGGAAGGTTTACTCACAATTTTATGGGAATGATGTAGGACCATTTTTATTATAATGATACAGGGAGCAAGGATTTGGCCTTTTGTACCATCTTCACTAAAAGTGACAACAACATAACACTGACACAACTATTCAGAATATCTGTACAGAGAAAGTTACTGCAATAGGGTGCCTACGGTAATTTTGCCATTGAGCTAAGACACGTGTGTCTGTGAATTGAAAATTCATATGTTACTAGGTGTGTCCCCTTTGTTCAGAATTTCCTACTAAGGCTACAATCACACTGCAGGCAAAAATCCAAAATCAGATACACATCTGATGCTTCTTAAAGCAACCTCACTCTGAAACATCATGCCGCATTTCATCTGACTTTAATGTTATTGAAGACAGATGTCACAAATACACCAGAGGGAGCAGGGCGTGGCAAGATGCAATGTAAACAATGAACTTATCAGTTATGGATAAACTCTACCAGGGAACCCCCCACACAACCACTCCCACCACTCCTGGCTCAGACTTCGCATTCACACATCCCTCTGTACAGCCATCTTTATTAAAGTGTGTGCTTTTTTTCCTCAATCTTTTTCTTCTCTTTATAACTTTGTCGGCTCTGATTGCAAAACAACTACAAAACTGATACATATACTGCGTGTAGCACCCATATTTACTCCTGTAAACACAGGGTGCTGCGCGTGACATCATGTCTTCTTCTGAGCATGCAGGTCCCTTTAGGGCCATAGACGGTTCATACTGAAGTCTGATGGCAGTCACATTTATATCATAATGTGAACAATCCAGCAAAAATCCCAACTTTACCAGCTCGTAACTGGAACAAGTTTAAGTGGGTTGTGACGTAATTCCCAATTCTCACGTCTGCATTCCCAGGTAAATTGAACGCACCATCAATCACAGCATTTTTTTTTTTTGACCCACATTGCCCAACCCTATTGCAGGTTCAAATTTGCCATAATGATGAAAGGAGCCTTTTCCCATGATAATTTCCTTAACATGTAATAAAACAATGTCGATTATAAATGTCTGAATTTGAAGCTTTACTCCAAACAACCATCTGCAGAGGGACCGAGCAGCAGAGCAGGCTTCAACATGATCAGGGCGGACTGTTATCAATGCGGAAATGAAGCATTAGCACGACCAGCTAGCTGTCTCAAAGCACAAAACGCGTCCTGAATTTGTTTATTTTAATGATATGCTTTCATTCGTGAATGCGAATTATGTTTATCATCGGAAAATGTCGTTTCCTCCCTAATTTGCGTTATAGAAAATCTGTTAATCAGCAGGAAGGAGCTCGCCGGTAACGTTAGCCTCGCTATTTAACAAGTGAGGGAGGAAGAGGGAGAGTTTCAGACCGATAAACGGATTAAATGTGAGATGGAAACTAAGTCTCAGGAATCTCGCTTTAAAAATAACACCATAAAGTCATATTTACCTCCTAAATCTGCTTGAGTCCTGTGAGATGATGAACGACTTTCTGATGAATCAGCACCGGCGGATTATCCTGCTGCGTTCACTGTCAGCTCGGAATTTTTGCTAATCGACTACTTGACGAAGGGATGAAGTAATTTAATCCAGTTTGTGAGGAAACGAGAATGTGTATATTAAATACTTGATGTCCGTATTCACTTATTTACTTTTTCTCTTGCAAGAAATAGAGGAATATGAGAAACATGAAGAGACATAACAACCGAGACCAACAATTCCGACGTGAAGTAACATTCATCTTCACTGCACTGCCGTGATAAATCAATAAGTCACGAAATGGTTTCATAAAGGTTTTGGTGACTAATTAAATTTACAAATTAAAAAGTGAATGTTAACAGTTTTTATAGCCACCTTGCTGAGGATCGCAATATTTTTGCTTCTTGGATGTACATTACTCCTTAAAAAAGTTTGGAATTATTATTTATATTATAATAATTATTTCTTCTTTTAAAGACAAAAGAGAAATACTTTATTATATAATGGTAGAAATTTGTAGTACAGTAGAGGTAAAACAAAATGAAAATAAAAATATATTTATGAATGAGCTTGTACGTTCTCCCCCCAGGCACAATAGACCAAAAGCATGCTCATTAGGTTGATTGGTGACACCAAATAGCCCTTAGGTATAAGTATGATCTTATATGTTTGTCTTTCTATGAGGCCCTGTGATTGGCTGGCGACAGGTTCAGGGTGTACCCTGCCTCTTGCTTAATATAAGCTGAAAGGGGTAAGTATAGATAATGGATCGATATATACTCCTTGAAAAAGTTTGAAAATAATATTTTGACCTATGATTATTACTTCACTTTTATCACGGGAAATCGGAATGCCTTATTGGTCACCTTTACACCTTTAGGTACAACTTGTAAGGATCATGCATTTGCCAAATGGACAACACAGATAACATGTGGGTAGCACCCTGAAAAAATCCACCACTACTTGAAGCTGGTGTTTCAGGTCTCAGAGTAGCAGTATTATTTGGTGTTGCCCTGGTACCAAGTTCCATAAGACTGGCTGAAGTGGGCGTCCCAGGAAGGCAACACCCCAAGAAGACTGGTTCCTCAAGTTTCCTCTGAGGAAACATAGGCTTTCTTCCAGGGAAAAAGGGAATTTTGGCACTTTTTAGGGGGCTACCCACATGTTTAGCTGTGTTGCTCATTCCGCAAATGCACAATCCTTACAAGTGACAAACTTACTAATTTTTCAAAAATATAAATTACAGTATCAGTTTATATTATTAAAAGAAAGAAATAAATGACTGAAGCTTATTCAACAATAAAGATAAAGATAGGTGTTGGGCATTACACAGCCTAACGCATGTGTCATAGGCTGTCCAAAACAACTTTTCTTAAAGCTATTTTTTTTTTTTGCCATTTGGTTGAAAAAACAACTAATAGTCAGTCAGAAGCCATATTTTTGTTTTTATTTATTTTTTGTTTATTTTTTATTTTATTGTTATTTAATTATTTTTATTATTTATTTATTTATTTATTTATTTATTATTTATAATATTGATTTATTAATTCATGTATATATAGTTTATCTGCTTTTTTTTTTTTTTTTTTTGATATATACTTTGTGTTTTTTTCATACCTGTGTACTATACAATGCTGCTGGAATCTTGTTTTCCTGAAGGAGTCCTCCCATGGGATTAATAAAGTCCTATCTTATCTTATCTTATCTTATCTTAATAAGCTAAATCAAAATTAATTATTCAGATGAATAAAACTTCGATTTTTAAAATAACCACATCTCTGCACCCCATTCTCCATTGAAGGTCATTTGACTTTGCTCAAACATTCATGGAACTTTTCCTTAAAACTTCTTCAAGAGAATTGCTTTTTTTAATACCTCGTCAAATTTCCCATTACGCCTGAAGGCACCACTGAAGCTCATCTGACTTCATCGTGACACAATGCGAGACTTTCAGGGCCCCTGCTGCCCCTTATAAGGCCTGGAAGAACAGTGGTGTCAGCGCTGAGGCTGTAATGTGCCTCACAAACACAACATCCATTTTCCAGCCCTCTATTAATGAACCATGGAGAGATAAACAAGTGTCTAGTTTACGATGAGTCAGTTCAGATCACAACATCCAAATTTGTTATTTAAAGATATTATTGGAACTATGTATCAAGTTTCCAGTTAATTAAGTTGAGAAGTTGTGTAAGACATAAATAAAACAGTATACAATGATTTGGAAATCTTTTAAGACCTAAATTAAATTAAATACACCAAAAAGACAGAATATTCAATGTTCAGCAACTTCATTGTTTTTTGGAAAATAGTCCTTCATTTTGAAATTCATGCCTGCAACACTTCTTGAAAAAAGCTAGGACATGGCCAAATAACGACTGGGAAAGTACATCTACAGTGAGTGTCCTCAGTTTCCAAACTCTTAATGAGTGTTGTTAAATGGAAAGGTAATGCAACAGTGAAGCATGCCCTTGCAACACCTTTTTTGCAATGTGTCAAAAGAAGTGAATATTTGGGAAGAAAACAATAACGTTTGTAGAAACATTAAATATCTTGCCTTTATAGTGTATTCAACTGAATAAAGGTTGAAAAGTGTTTGCAATAATTGTAATCTGTTTTTGTTAACACTTTACACAACATCCCAACCTCGTTGGAATTGGGGATTATACTGTCAGCCACTTATAAATATAAGTTATTGTGATAGGCTTACAGTATGCAGTCCCGTTAAGCTTTGTCTCCAGTCATGAATATGGCTGTCATTTTGTTATTATAGCACAGCACCTTTTTTTTTTTTACTTCTTACTCTTCAACTAATCATATAATCACAGCTGAAAGCTCTATGACTTAAAAAAAAACTAAATACATTTAAATAAAGACAAGTTATTATGCTGTTCACGTACGTATAATACTAGGGACATGATACTCAGTTTAGACATCATTGTAATTTTCAAAACAATGCCAATATCTAAACATAAAACTATGATTTAGTCTTCTTTAACGCTTCTAATGGACGTAAAACAGTATCAGGTTAAACACATTTATAAACAGCTGAGGTTTTTTTTCTTCCAACTGTGAATTGTCCCGTCCTACTCTGAAGTGTTTGTGGTGGCTTTTATTTTGAAATCCCTCATCCAGGTCCCTGCAGGCCAAGACAGCTCGCGCTGACTCGGACCGTAGCCCAGTGACGTTTGGAGACATGAAGCTTGACAGAAGAAACCGCAGCAGACCGGAAACATGTCAAACCTCCCTTCAGAACATAATGTTTATATTATTATCTTTAAAGGCATATGAAGGTATTGGGTCATCTTTGTATTATGGTGTAAATCTAACAGCAGGAATGGACTATTGTGGTGTTATTGTTGTATATTTGTTTATTTAGTGTGCTTGCTTTGCTAATCTATTTGATGGGATTTTTTTTAATTCCCAAACGGCTGAAGTGTTGATGCATCCCTTAAAATGATGTAGCAGCATGCAAAACCAGAGACTGGCTAATTATCATAACTGTTAAACTGTTTTTAGAAATACCATGACATGTGAATACCCAGTTTTCCTGCAAAGAATCTGAATCTGAATCTCTTTATAGTTATGCTATATTTATCTTTATCTATATACAGTGGAATTAGTGAGACAATCAGTCAGCGTATTTCCTCATAATTTAACTTAAAACAACACATAACAAAAACAAGACACAAGATACCAAAGACAGTAAATGGGAGTAAAAGGGACCTAAAGTTAAAGGATGCTGCAAGTGGTTCCCAGGCCCAACTTCTCCCATTTTTATTTTGAAATCATAAGAACACGAATCATGCTGGGTTTTTGTAAATTTGATACTGAAGGTTCTGATTACTTTATTCCCCCCCCCCCCCCCCCCCCCCCCCCCAAAATAGACTAGTTAGTCACAAAAAGTGAAATGTTGTTTTCATGTGTTCATGATATATTGTGGCATATTGTATCTTCACACCTGTTTGTTGATATGTATTGTCCCAAAGGTGAACCCACCTGTTCAGGACTGCATACTCCATTTAACACACATCCCCACATCTGATTTTATTGTTGATTTTATTGATGTTGTTTATTTTTGTATACACGGTAAAAACTACAGATGCCTTTTTGTTTGAACTTGTTGTTTTTGGGACTAAATTGTTAAGTTTTCTAAACTTTTATTTGATATTATAAAATTGATTCAGCAGAATCTCACCATAAACTGATTTCACAAAGTCAGTTTTACAGCTTGCATGAATATGCCTCACAGGCACAGCTCCTCCTGCTGGACAATGGGAGCAAAGGTGTTGTGATCATTTATACAAACTCTCCTGTTGGAACAACTTACCACTGAGGCAGAGCATGCCAAGCACAATCCGACAGGAATTTTCCAGGAAAGGCATGACAAAGTCAATTCGGAGAAAGTAGATTCCCTGAACATGGTGCCCACCCTTTTGGAATCAGGGGCAGAGGCTTGGAGAGGAGCAGCTTCCCCTTGACTCAAGGTTTCGTCTAGTTTGGGACTGTCAGTCTTCCAGGCTTTGTGAACACAATGGGCCTCATTCACAAACAGTGTGTTAGTGAAGATCAACTCCTCAGAAAATGTAAAAACACACCCTATGAACAAAATGCATGTATGAATACAATTTAAATCTATCTAGGGTAGAACAGCAAATTACCAAATTGAGTTAGCCAATTCCTGTAGGTCATCAGGCAAATACTCTTTGTAATTATGTCAGTTATCCGAGAGTATATAAACTGAGGGTTGGAACCCTCCACCTTGTGACTGAAAGTCTGTGCACTTACTGTCTCAGCCACCAAATCCGAGAGTATATAAACTGAGGGTTGGAACCCTCCACCTTGTGACTGAAAGTCTGTGCACTTACTGTCTCAGCCACCAAATCTACAGACTTATCTAAGTCTAAGTCTTCCATGAAAGACTGCTCATAAGAAGTGAAATATGGTGATGAACACCCTGAACCTGTTGTGGCTTCTCCAGGGGGAGCAGGCTGGCAAGTTCAACTATTGGCGCTGAACCATTACCTCATATATAACCAACCGCCATTAAAAACAAAAGAAGATCACCTCATATAAGAAGCAGCAGTCCCCTTTGCTGCAGCATCACTGCTCTCAGAGACAGCTCAGGTTTCCCCATTGGCTGATTGTTAACCCCAAACATCTCAGTTAAATGACACAACCAGGAGAGCCCCTTCTTTCCCTCCAGAGCCAAAAATGCACACTGGGCAACCAACCCTTTTGGGATCAGGGACCTGTAGCCGGCCATGGCTCCTGGAGGTGGAGTAGGCTCGCAAGACCAATTGTTATATAGTGTTTAAACCCAGACAACAGCCTGGGGTGAAGGAGATGTGAACCAATGACATTCTGCTTATCTATGTCTTTTGAAAGTTTTGTCTCCAGATACACAGCAACATGGACACAACAAAACACATCAGTCTTCTAAGCTTTGTGTAATTATTATGCAAATTGAGATACTGATTTGACAGCAGCACTCTGCTTCTTCTGATTTGATTAACACAAGGTGGTGAGTTAACTTTATTATTTATTTCAAGAACTTGCTTATGTTCATTAACCACTTAGGAAGTTCAGACTGTTATTAATATTGCAGTTAAACTTACAACTTTGTTTTCTTACACAACAAAGTCCCTGCAGTGGGACTTCCAGTTGTCTGTAGACTGACCTTTGCCAGTCTGCTCACTCTGCTCTCCTTAGCCAGATGACTTCAGAACAGTTGTACTCATTGGGACAAATGTCCTCTCATAAGTCTACCATCCATGGGTTTTACCCTGTGCAGGGACAGAGAAAGTGGGAGGGGCTGGTCGTGGTCAGAGCAGTAGCTGAGGTGGAGGCTTTGGTAAAAAGTAACCTCACTTTGACTCAGGGTTTGTCTCAAGACAACAGTTTTGTAATTATCACAGCTTCTTTGTCCAGCAGAAGGAGCTGTTCTGGTGAAGCATATTGAAAAGGATTCCAGTGACAACCTGTGAAGCTCTGGTGAACTCCATGCCCAAGAGGGTTATGGCAGTGCTGAAAAATAATAGTGGCCACACAAAATATTGACACTTTGGGCCCAATTTGGACACTTTCACATAGGGGTGCACTCACTTTTGTTGCCAGCAGTTTAGACATTAATGGCTGTGCGTTGAGTTGCTATGAGGGGACAATAAATTTACACTGCTATACAAGCTGTACACTCATTATTGTACATTGTATCAAAGCGTCATTTCCTCACTGTTATCCCATGTAAAGATATAATAAAATATTTGCAGAAATGTGAGGGGTGTACTCACTTTTGTGAGATACTGTACATATATATATACACGCACATATACATGCATACATATGCGTATATAAACATACGCACACACACATACATATACATACACAAACATTTACATACACATAGATTTACATACATACACATAAAAATACATATATACACACATATAAACATTCACATTTTTTTAATAAATTAAAAAAATTTAGAAAATAATCTCTTGTGATTCTTTTGAAATCATATGATATACATAGCTTTATATCAGTGACTGTTTTCAATCCGCAGTGATTTAATAGTATCTTTTTTGTGTAAATGGATTTCCCTACATTCGCCCTTTGTTGTTTTATTTTGAAACCTCCCACCGGAAGTTCCGCTCTCACTCTGACTGCCTTGTCGCTAACTGTAGGAATGGCGGCTAAGATTACTAGAGGAAGGAACCCAAAGACCATGAAACTTTACTTCTAACGGCCTAGCTGAGGAATTTCCTCCCCCCCGCGAATCGTAGGGTCGCCATCCCATCTCGGACTAAAAGGAGAAGAAGTGTTATTCAGCTGCATCATCGCGGTATTTGTCCCGGCTGAGGAGCGGGACGCACTTTACGACTCGCTAGTTAGCTTAACGCTGACTTTGATTGAAGGTAGCTGTTAGCCCGCTGCTCCACTAGCCAGCTGTTTGCTACTTGGCTTGACTGGCCCAACAAGTTAACTAACTGTATGAAAGCATCCCGAATTTGGATTTTTGAATGGTGGTAGACTGTCTACATCAACACAAAGAGTTAAGGGGTTTTACGACGGGTGGGATAAGACGATACAAGCCGACAAGTGAACATTATTACAGCTAACTACATCGTTAGCTAGTGCAAGCTAAGTTGGGATCCTGAAGTCTCGCCCATTTTTTGGATCCTGCCCCAGCCACTGGTTTAAGGGCTAATCAGCAGCCAACTAGTCCGGTTTTCGGGGTCGACTGCTGCTACCATGGAAAGCCTAACCTTGACTGATATCGAGCAGAAATATTACTCGGATTTGTTCGTTTACTGCGACACGGACAACACCAAAAAAGTGGCTTCAAATGGGAGAGTTCTTGACCTTTTCCGGGCGGCCCAGCTACCCAGCGAAGTTGTCCTACAGGTAAGCTAACACTAGCTTGTGCCAAAGTGTTTCCCCCTGGTTGCGAGGCTGGTGACGAAGCCTGGAGCTGCCAGGGGGTGTTTTGACAAAGTTGCCCGACTGTCAGAGCTGACCTGTCATCCAAGAAAGCTATGGTTAGCCACGGTGGTTAGCAGTGCTGCGCAGTAAGAGACACACCTTCTTCTGGCTAGTGTTAGCCCTAGCCAAACAAAATGGGCAGCCAAGTCACATAAGATGAAAATTTGATCTCATGTCAACAATTCAAACGTACAACACAGGCTAAAATATCTGCCATTTGATTGTGTTTTAGTGGAAACAGCACCTAGGGTCTATAATGTTTGATAAAGTCCTGATCATCCCTTGCCTCACATTATTGCCCACTCTTGCCTGTCCCCAACCTCCATCGTAATCATTTTAAGACCATAAGCTCGACACAGTTACAACTCTAAGCATTCATTAACATATGGCTGGACTATACCTGCAAATACTAAGATTACGTTATGCTTGTTAAGCCCTCGAGTTATGCATGATTGAAGAAGAAGTCTGCATTGAGCAAGTATATTCTTCCATGTTTTGACAGTAAAAATATCAAACAGTAGTGTTTACTAGGGCTGGGCAATTAAGTAAGTCTCAATTTGATGCACCAGTTGGGAAAATAAGGGTTGATGCTGGTACTGACGTTTGATATAATCCAATATTGATGTTTTCCTTATGACATCTTTTGGCTTTATTCTCCCACAGTATTAGGACTGAAAGATCTCAGGAAGAGATCTAATAGCAATTTTTCTGACAGATGTTGCAATGTCAATTTGATTCATGATTTTCTTCCAATCAAACTCCAGTGCAATATTCACTATGTTTACAGTATAGACAACAGTAAGGAAATCAATGATCAAAAGCACATAACACATTATTCATCATCTAATACTGATGTTAAACCATCTGTTTTCATTATATAAGGGATACTCCAACTTCTACTCCTAAACAGAGACTTTGTATTGTTGACCTGCTTACGAGCACTTCCATAAATGCAAATTGCCTGCAAATTTGTAAAACAGTATGTGTAAAATAGTTGACACAACAGATTCTGGGTCAATCAGGAGTGATGCACAAAATTGCAGCTTTGGCGATCACATGATTGCGTTGTCTGAAATTGCGGTTTTGATCTGAAACCCATAAATCCTTCATTCCCACACACAGTGCCAATATTTACTCTCATGTCTGATCATGAAAAGTCATCACAGTTTGTCCAACAGGTCATTTTTACTGCTCTGAATGAAGAATATCTCTAAATCAGCCCATAGGTATGCCATATGCCAACATTAAATTAGCATGACACAACAAATAAACACCTGAAAACTGATATTGGTTCACCCCACATTAATTTGAGAATGACCAGCGTTTGTAAAAATATCAGCTGATGCCGATGTTGAATGGATGCAGTTGTGCATCCCTGATTACAGTTATGTATTCCCTTTTATTATGAAAACATGGTGATTGAGAAACAATTAATGTGCCACATGCTATACTGAGCTTTAATCCCTGTATTTTGTAAATCTGTTGGTGTTATTTATATATTTTGGCTACAGGAGTTCATCAACACTTCTGCGAATATGTTCTTATTTTTTTCTTATTTAATAACTCATAGTATATGGTGTACATTTTATATTTGTTTAAATTTTTGCATTTACTTCAGTGTTTTTCTTGTGTTTCAAAGTCTCAGTCAAACTGCTAGGAATGTTTAAGTCCATTAAATCCATTTAGTGCAGTTGAGGTAAAATCAAAGAGTACTCACGCTTGATAATCGTGATCTCAATATAAATAATTAAAAAAAAGTCTTTTCCATAATCAAGCAGCCCTACTGTTAACTCTATAATTATCTCAACAACAAAAAGAAAAGTTCTTTGCCCCCCAGACTCGGTCATTTCTTGTTGAACAGACAAACACTTGCTTTCATGAAAATATCGCTAATGTATAGCAATAATTAAACTGTCTGTCCTTGAATTGTTTTTATAGATACCAGTGCCATTTTTGTTTCTGTTTATCAATCCAACTCTTTTACTCTTCCCTTATCCATTCCTGTAGATGTTCTGTGTCGGTAACAGTTGGCCTACATCAGTTTGCAGTGGCAACAAAGTAAAACACAGGGCACTCCTGTTATTTAATGCTGTGTTGCATAGATGACCTCTCAGCAAGTTGTTAGTGTTTCCACCCTCTAAACTCTGTCTAGTATGCATCTTGTTTCAGAAAATTAAGCCACAGCTTTGACCACTTCTTCCAATGATTGAAATATTTTACTTCTTTGTTATAATTTTTGCAAACTGCCTCTGACGAGAGTGTGACAGGGCTTACAGAACAAAGTGGAGGGAATTGATGAGGGAATATTTGGGCACAAATACTAATAAAATGGATTCAATTCTTGACTGGAATTGGTTTTTTATTCTCACCTGTTTAAATTGCTCCCAAAATTCTCAAAAGCAGACTGCTATACTGGCTACTCTTTCTTGTGTTGTGGTGAAAATACTACAGCTCAGCCTTTAGGCGGACCATGGAAACATGCATAAACCCCAGACACTGGCACACCGATTATATTGCTTTATTGCGTTATGGTGACTTTTATGCATAACATGAGTAAAATAATTGACATGCAAAAATATCCCCCCTTGTTTTGTTACTGGTAAAACTAAACAGTATTTGAACTTTTTCAAATAATATGAAAACAACAATTTATTTAAATTAAGTTTTAGCCACCCGTTACCAGGGAATTACTTATTATCAATAATTAAATTTGCAAACAAACTCCTAAACACTGTTAAAATTATACAATTACATTATCAACATTTTCCTCAGCTACATAAAACTAGATTTTCTCGTAACGTCATTAACACATACCATAAGCTGTTCATCTGCCCTGTAACCTTCCATGTGAGGAGATGGTACCAAACATCCATGATAGCAAAGTGTCTCGATCAGCCCTTTGCCCCACATTATGCCCTCTATCTCCTTTCTTCTTCCTCTTGTCTAAATCAGTCATTATTCTGTAAGCTGACATGCTTGGTCCCTGTCACAGTCACAACACAGCCTTCACACAAACCTTTAGGCATACATTAACACATAGATGGACTTGCAGAATGTCAGATTACAGTATGCTTGATATGGCCTGTAGTTCTCAATGATATGAGGAAAGTCTGCCATGTGCAGTATTTTCCTTACATTATTTAATAGTGATAAAGTCAAGCAATACTGATAAATGATTCAATATCTTAAAAAAAGTACAATTCTGTTAACTGAGTAAATAGGTCATACATTTTTTGCTGCCCAAAATCGTGATTTCATCTTGGGCAGCCAAGACATAAATACTAAAAAGTTGCTTTCATGTCAGCATCTCACGTATATAACCAAAGCGTATTTATCCGCCCTTAAATTCTGTTAAGGTGGAAATGGCAACCAGTGTCTATAAAAGCAATTAATTTTCCTTGCCTCATCATAGGTTGTATCCTTTCCTCTCTTGTGATTGGAAAAAAACTAATGAAACCAGCCTTTAAGCAGACCTGAAAACATGCATCAACTTTCAATCACACATGTGTGAAGACAGATTAAAGTGTCTCAGTGATGGCAATTACAATAGTTTTGCTCGATGTGCATGATCATGCTATTATTTTGTGAAGATAATAGAATGAAAAAGCAATAAAAAATTTTCCAGTATCTCAGGGACATAACAGAAGTTCTAGGATTACAATACAGGGAATGTCCTTGTTCTCAACCGTCAGAATTGAAGAACACTCCAATCCAATCCACTGTATCATATAGCACAGTTTTAAATAGGGATGCTCGATATTGGATTTTTGCAAATATCCAATATGCTGATAGTTTTTAATTCATTATTGCCGATACTGATGTTTCTTCGCAAGAGCACAACCTCTGTACTTAACAAAAATGGACTTGTTTCTTTCAGTGTTACAGTATATTTTGCGATCAACAGATGTGAAACAAGAAAAACAACATTTAACTCTTGCAAAAATGAAACCCTTGATTTTTAAATGTCTCCATGCAGTGATGAGAAGGTGCATCAATATTGTACATTTGTGTAATTTGCCGATATATGGCCTATATGTGTGGCTGATTTAGCGGCTGTAAATATCTGCAAAAATTTCAATATTGGCCGATACTGATATCAAACCAATAACATAGTATAATAAACAAAATAAATACAATTAAACAAATTCGGACCACACAACACCTCATGCTGTGTTGAAAGCCAAGGAGTAAAATTGGTTTTAAGATGACATTTACCCCAACACACTCTAAAAATTGTGCAAATACATGTGCACCCTTTCCTTCAGCAAGGCAGAACCTAGCACTAGGTCACTTTAACTGATCATTTTCTCTCATGTCAACATCTGATAAACATAATATAACCTGTTTGTCTGCCCTTAAATTGTCAATCAGTGGAGATGGCACAGAATATTCACAATACCAAGTAGTTTCCTGATTAGCCCCTTGCCCCACATTATGCCCTCTATCTCATGTCTTTTTTCCCCATCAAAATCTGTCATTTAAGCTGACATGCTTAGTCACTGCCACAGTTACAACCTTAACACATACATTAAAATCTAGATATACTCACAAAAAGTCTCAGTACAGCATGCATGTTATGGCCACTATCTCTGCATAATATGAGGAGATATTTGTTGTGTCCATGTTTATTCTTGCATATTTTGATGGTGATAAAATCAAACAATACTCTTCACTGTGTACATATTTAAACAGCATAAACAGAGGGCTAGGCACCAAATACTGAATAATCTCTTATTGGGCAGCTCAGTCACATAAACAAAAAATTACTTCTATGTAAACGTCCTCAAATGTTTAACAAAAGCTAATTTGTCCATCTTTGGTGGTGATGGCACCTGGTGTTAATGATAAACATAATTTTCCTAGCCAGCCCTCTGCCATACCATAGCCAGTGTTCTTACCTGTTTTATGGTAAAAAGTGCTTTAATCCAGCCTTTTACACTGACTTTAAAAAACATTTATCACCTCTGTCACATGCTTGTGGACACATTATAATGTTTTGTTACGGCTTTTGTTGTGGATGACTTGAGTCAACGTTAATGACGTGCAAACACGCTCACCTGTCTTATGATGGTAAAACTCAAACAGAATTAAAACCATTTCCAAGAACATGGAAACACAAAAATAAGTCCTGGGCAAACAATATGAGTAATTGACTTGTTTTTAAAGCTCAGAATTGCAAGCACATTCCAACACACTCTAAAAATTGCACAAATACAACAAAAACATAGCCCTCGGTTTAACAGAAAAGGAGGACAGTTTACATTAACTGAAAAAATCTGTCATGCTAACATCTTAAAGAATGTAAGCTGCCTGTCTGCCCTGTAACTATCCATCAATGGAGATGACATGGAGTATACATGATTGCGAGTAGTATCCTGATCAGACCTTTGCCTTACATTGCTGCCCACTATTTTCTGTCTTCTTCCTCAATCATTATCTGTCACTGAAGCTGACATGCTGAGTCACTGTCACAGCTAAAAGCCAGCCTTAATACATACAGTATTATATAGATATTGTAGGTGCCAGCTAATGTTATTTGTAGTCTTTGTAGTGTTTTAGTTTCTGAATGAACTGAGGGGGAAAGTCCTACTTTTGCTGCCCATTGCCTTTTGATGTCGCCTATTCAATTCAATTCAAAAAACTTTATTTGTCCCCAGGGGGCAATTAAAGGCACACAGAGCAGCCACTGAATGAAATTACACACAGGTGTTAAAAATGCTGAACTCAAGTTAAGGAAAAATAGAAAATAAACAAGCAAAACAAAGAGCCCTTCCAAGATAATATATACACAAAAATAAATAAAGGAAGGAAGGAAGAAATAAAAATACTTGAATATTTAGAACCCTGAGTTCTGGGGACCAGCATGAGAGTGAAAACATGGCATGTGTTTAGGGTGCATCAGGTTAACCGATGTAGATGAAACTGAGGTAGTTATGTACCGGTGCAAATGACTTTGAGAAGAACAGTGAAGAGTGCATTATTATAATGCGGGTGCAAATAATACATGTGCAAATAATACTTGTGCTCAATTGAAGATGTTAGGTATTGTTTTTAATTGGGAAATTGTTTCACTGTTTTTTTTTTTTTTACCTGCAATCAATCTACAAAACGTAACACATCTTTTGGTCCAAATTTTTCTTGATAAGCCAACACGTCCGGCAGGTAAAGTTTTCCCCTACTTGGCCTCTCTGCAACTACCTTTTGGTTTTTTGAGATAGTCGCTCTACGGATATACTCCGAAAAATCTCAGTACAGTCTACGTCTTTTGCGTGATATATTTGAACATCCTCTAATGTGTAACAAAGGCTTGTTTGTCTACCCCTAACTATCTTTAGATGCAGATGGCACCCAGTGTTAATGACAGACATGAATTTTCTGGCCAGCGTCTTGCCAGTTTTATGCTAAAAAAAATACTTTTACCCAGCATTTAATCAGACCTGTATCAACTCTCAGTCACATGAGCCTGAGGTCACATGTTGATGTTTTGTTATGACCACCAGTTGTGGATGACTTGAGTCAACATTAATGACGTGCAAACATGCTCACCTGCCTTATGATAGTAGAGCTCAAACAGAATTAAACAATTTCCAATAATATGGAAACACAATAAAAAGTCCTGGGCAAACCAGACTAGGAATTTACTTTTTTCAGTTCTCAAAATTGCAAGCACGCTTCTTCACACAGGTTAAATTGCACAAATACACTACAACATATCCCTTGGTTTACATAACAGGAAGCCATTTTACATTAACTGAAAATATCTCTCATGTCAACATCTTAAGAAGCACGGCATAAGCTGCTTGTCTGCCCTGTAACCATCCATCAGTGGAGATGGCCTCATAACAGCAAATAGTATCCAGTTGAGGCCTTTGCCTTACATTGCTGCCCACTTTTTCCTGTCTTTTTCTTCCATCAAAATCTGTCATTAAAGCTGACATGCTTGGCCCCCGTCAGCGTTTACACAGCCCTTTAATAACATTTGGACATACCTGTGAACTACAGTATGCTTGTTATGGCCGCTAGTTCCGTGTGATATGAGAATAAGTCAGGAATGTGCAGAAATATTCCTGCATATTTTGATAGTGATTAAACCAAGCATTACTGATACCTGTTTAATATTTCAACAACATGAATAGGAGTTCAAGGCGCCCAATATTGGTCACTTTATCAATGAGCAGCTCAGTCAGGTCAGCTAAAACTCTGCTGTATGTAAACCTCTTTAATGTATAACAAAACATGCATTATCTTACAATCATAGATGCTTGTAGACAGATAATTTTGTTTTTGTGGCTTCTAGTTGTGCAAAATATCAGGAAAATGAAATGCAAAAACAGTCTAACATACTTTTATAATATTCTAATTAAATTAATTTGAAATCATGATCCAACAACATGACAACAAAAACAGGAGCTCTCAGCATCCGGTACAGGGATATTTATTGTTCTCAATTATAAAAATTGCAATCTAACTCCTACACAAAGTGTAATTTTGGCAGTGTTTTTTATGAATGGGCAGCCCAGTCATATTCATTGAAATGTGCTCCGATGTCTACCTCTCCATCCAATACTGGAAGCTAATTTGTCTGCTCCATTATGATTTTTTTTGGTCAAAATTTTTCCTAGTGTCCATAGTAGCGAAGAATAGCCCAGTCAGCCCTTTGACTCACATTTACTGATTGCTCACTCTTTCCTGTCTTCTCCCGCTACCGAACTCTGTCATGTAAAGTTGGCATGCAAGGTCACTTTCACAATGTTTCATTTGTGTGTCAATCCTGTGGTTCCTTAAGTCTTAAATCAGTGTTTTGAAAAAGTAAAGTCTCATTTTACCCAGTGGCAGGTCTTAAACCTTGATTGCACTTAAATTTGTCACATCCTAATCAAATATCAGTCTCACTTTAACTAATTGTCATTTTAACATGTTCCCAAAGAAGATTAATGCACCACACTTATGTGAATTGCCACAGTGGAAAAATGGTCTTCATTCTTATTGGTTTTGGGCTTATTGAGGTCTCTGAAAGTCTTGAATTTGATTTAAGAAACTGCTAAGGAACCCCATTAATCAGTCTGTCTTGTACAGTATTGTAATTCAGTCTGTCGGCAATATTACGCACTTAGACCTTAAAAATATAATAAAAAGTTCTATTACAATGTTTTTGTAATGGACATGGCACTATCAATGACTAAATAACAGATATTGGTGAAAGAATTGAGGTTAGAAATTAGGGTTTTGTAATTTCATATGATACTAATAAAAGTCTAACAGCTATCACAGGAAGTCCTAAGCACCGGACATGAGGAAATTTCCTGATTTTAATTTTTATTATTTCAGGCTAACAAGAGTTTCCTTCATACAGAAAAAAAAATGGATAATTTAAAAAGATAACCTAAACAGAAAATAAACCCTATTTCCACATCCTAGAGTCAAAAGAAGCTGTTAGTCTGCTGGTTCCTTTTTTCTTGGAAGCTGCGCCCTATGTCCATAATGGCAAATAATGTCCTGGTCAGCCCTTTGCCTTCTCATTACTGCCCACTCTTTCCTGTCCTCTCCCTCCATCAAAATCTGTCCCTAGAGCTGACATAATGGAACAGCAGAGTCTCTGTCATTGTACGTTATTATCTTATTTTATCTGGTTTTATCTAGAGACTGTCCAAAATACTACAACTTAAGCTGAGGCACAGACCTTGAAAATATGTATGAGCCCAGAAAGCAGTTGCAAAAAGGATTAATTTAGTGTTTGTCGGAGTCAGTAGGCCAACATGGCTTTATTAGCTACACCATGCTATTGCCGGCAATTATTGTGGCAAAATGTCTCTTACAGATAGAATAAGGGTTGTCATGATACCAGGATTATACACTCTTTGGCCAGCTAGTAAGTCAAAATTTGTTTCGAATAATTGGTCGAGTAAATAGCTAATCACATGGCAACAACTCAATGCATTAAATCATGAGACATGGTCAAGGTGACCTGCTTGCTTCAAGCCAAGCATCAGAATATAGAAGAAATGGGATTTAAGTGTCTTTGAACATGGCAGGGGCGTTGGTGCCAGACAGGCTGGTCTGAGTATTCAAGAAACTGCTGATCGACAGGGAGTTTTGACATACAGCCAACTCAAGGGTTTGCAGAGAATGGTCTGGAAAAAGAGAAAATACCCAGTGAGTGGTGGTTCAAGTTTATAGAAAAGTAATAGTCAGTCAAATAAGCACTCATAACCATGGAGGTACGCAGAAGACCATTTCTGAACACACAACACGTCAAACTGTGAAGCAGATTGGCTGCTGAAGACAAGCCAGGTGCCACTCCTGTCAGCTAGGAACAGGAAACTGAAGCTGCATTTCACAACAAAATTAGACAATAGAGATGGGGAAATTGTCCTGGTCTGAGTCGTGACTTCTTCTGCAACATTCAGATGGTTGGCTGAGAATTTGGCGTAAACAACAAGAAAGCATGGATCCGTCCTGCCTTGTATCAACAGTGGTTGTCGTACCATGGCGTGAGGGAAATTTTCTCAGCCCATTTTGAGCCTCTAAGCACCAACTGAGCATCATTTAAACGCCACAGTCTACCTAAATATTGTTAGATTAGATTAGATTAGATTGAACTTTATTAATCCCTTTTGGGAAACTTCCTCAGGAAAATTAAGATTCCAATAGCATTTTGAAAAGTACATAGAAAGATAAATTAAAAAGGTAGATATAAACAAAATCTAAATAAATACAAAATAAATATAAATAAAAATGAAAATAGTTCCTCAGTCTGTTGGTCCTGAACTTTTGAAGGAGCAGTCTTGGACTGAACAGGCTCCTCTGGTTGCTGATGACAGTTTGCAGTGGGTGACTGTCATCGTCCATAATGTCCAGCAGTTTGTCTAATGTCCTCTTCTCTGCCACCGTCACCAGAGAGTCCAGCTTCATGCCGACCACAGAGCCGACCCTACTGATCAGTCAGTGTTGCTGACCATGTCCACCTTTTTATGACGACAGTGTACCCAACTTCTTATGGCTACGTCCAGCAGGGTAACACACCATGTCTCAAAGCTCACATAATCTTAAATGTGTTTCTTGAACATGACAATGAAATCACTGCAGTCCAGTGACCTCCACAGTCACCAGATCTCAATCCAGTTGAGCACCTTTAGGATATGGTGGAACAGGACATTTGCATCATGGATGTTCGGCCAACAAATCTGCAGTAAATGTTTGATGCTATCATGACAGTTTGGACAAAAATCTGAGTAATGTTTCCAGCTTCTTGTTAAATATTTAATTAAGATTGTACACACCTGTACAAATGCATTACATCAACCTGCTGGGGACTACAGATGAAAATAAGCCTGTGGCTATAATCTGGCACATTTACATGCCAATGTTCATTAATGTGCCCTGTCCTCTACTTAAATGAATAAACAAATAGAATCTATGCCATGAAGAATGAAGGAAAAAGGAGGTCAAACCTGGTACTGGTAAGATATTCCTAACAAAGTGGCCATTTCAATATAATGTAAGTAAAGCTGAAACAATACTGAAGTTTGTTTTGATGACAGCAACAGAAATAGAGGTCAGGCACATATTTCTCGATATTCTTTCCTTCCACAGCCATTCAAATAGCTAATCTGCTCTTTGAAATTAAATTGCCACCTAAAAAAGCTGTAATCAGACATGGGCCATTATTCTTTTGCTCAATTATTGTGATATCGGCAGTGTTTGTTGTCCATGCTCACAAAGACAAGACCTTCAAATTTCACTTTAATATGCAGCCCCAATAGTCACCCAGCCATGACCGTCCCTGCTCTGTGTGCTGACTATGAGTTGTGAGAATCTAGAAGTAGTCCAGTTTTTTAGTGTCTCCAGGTCCCACAGCAGGCTAATATTTGCAGTTAGTGAGTCAGAACCCCTTTCAAGGTCAACAAGGGGAGCCGTGTGGTGGGAGGATCAGGCCGTGCTGTCATCCTCTGCCTCTAAAACGTACACTGACTCTGGAGATAGTGGCCTGTGAGAGGCACACAGCAGCTCGTGTTGTTTTGCTGTAACAGGCTGTGAAAAGTGACTGGTGCTTTCTTTGTGTTCACACACACTCAGTAGAAGTCCTTTGTCAGCAGGAGAGGGATCAGTCAGCTGTGTGGGCTGCCGGTCCTGAAGGACTCGCACTTAAGGAGTCATGCTAATGTTATGAAGTTTGACTACAGCACCATTAGGCTCCCATTAAAAATGAATTATCATCTTCAGTGACTGCACTCATTTCAAACCTTTTGTAGGCGCTGTTTTGCTTCCCAACCCTCCATTTTCTTCCAATTTCCTAAAACATAATACGGCTTATTAGTAATCAGACATGTTAAACATCTGCCAATGACCACATTTAATAAAGCCTCAGCTTTTACTAGTGTGGGAATGTACTACAACAATAGAGTTTTGTGATTTTATGTTGTTATGTCACACAGTAACTAAAGCCTCCTGGTTAAAAGTTGTTCTGTTAATCTTCTGCTACAAGAGATTCAATGTAATTTAGAAGGCAAAGCAACTGTCCCATAATGTAAAACTTTAAAAGAACATTATTAATGCAAGTTTAGATCTCACAGGTCTGACTGCTACCCTTGCGCAGCAGCTCCATTCACCTGATTCAGTGTCTGTAATTGGGCAGATCATCTTGTTAAACTCCAGTCCACAAAGCAGGACAGCACAATCAGCATCATTTAGAGCAGGAAGAGCTGTAAGCTACAAGCAAGACGACAACAGGAAGTGACAGTTTGTACAGAGACCAGCATAGATGCTAACAGCTGTAGTAATAGTTTTGTCAGATCTGGACCACATTTCTTTATTAAATGAAAATCAAATAGCACTGAAAGCATTTCCTGGTAGAAAGGAAATTTTCTGCTCCACTTCCAACATGTTTGGTGACAGTTTGTTAAACTGTCAAACCCAGAAAGTATGTAAACATATAATGCAAATTGAACTTTAAATTGTAACCAGAATCAATGAATCGCTGTGCAAGAGTAATAAAATATCTTTTTAGCAAGCACAACTACAAACTACAAGCTCTCAAGTACCCAACAGCCCTGCAGCTTCTTCTTGTGTGTTTTTCTAATTATTATTTTCTTCTATGTTCTTACATCACCTCACTTAACCCTCTGCACAAGATCTAAGGGGCTGGCTTTGAAAGCTGAGAATGAAATTGTGCTTTTGCTCCTACACATGCAGCTATCACTGGATTTTTGTGGAAGTTTTGAGGAGATTTATGCATGTGTGCAAACAGATCAAGTCTTTGTTTATTGTTGAACTCACTGCATCAATTGTTTACAGAGCCATGTGATCACTTATAACAAAACAGTTCTGTCTTTGTTAAAGAAAAAAAAACATATATTGATTATAAACTGTTCGGGCTCTTGAATAACTCATGCAACCTGATTATTTTCGTTTATGAATCATCAGAGAGGTTTGGCCTCTTTTCCTCCTTTAAATGGATCGTAACATATTTTCATGTACTTTTTATGTTGAGTAAAATGTTGTAAACTGTTCCTCTGTCCTTGTGTGTGTGTGTGGGTTTAGATCACAGAGCTGTGTGGAGCCACTCGCCTCGGTCACTTTGGGAGGAGCCAGTTTTACATCGCTCTGAAGCTCATCGCCATTGCCCAGTCAGGTCTGCCCCTGAGGGTGGAGAGCCTCAACTCGGGTGAGTTTGATCTCACTCTTAGTCCACCTCTTACTTGAAAAGAAGAACAGAATTCCACTCAGTACCCTCCTCTTAAACATTCCCAGACAATGGACTTTTCTATTCAACTCAAATCTCTTAGTGCCCCTGGGTGCTCAACATCTTTCTTTATCGTTTTGTTTTGAAATTACAGCTTAATGAATTTAAGGAGGTCATGAGACAGGAAGCACAGAGGAGAATAAAAGACTTAAGTCCTCATGAATGAAGTCTGTGTCCTCCAATATATGACTGACTCAAGATTAGGAAGAATGTGAAAAATGCTGAAACAATGGTTCAAACACTTTCTATTATGACGTGCATTAAATGTTCAGTCGGTAGATATCAAGGTAAAAAAAATCATAGTTCATCTTAGGGCTGGGCAATTTAAGTTTGAGGACAGTATGTTTATGAAGTATATTTTTCCTAGGAATATATTTATCAAATATTTCTTTTAAACATAAATTCTGGCCATTGGCAAACATAATGTTGAATGTGCTGATTAAAAATGCATATGCTAGGTTGGGCGATATGGCCCGTAAATAAAATCCCTGTTTTTTTTCCCCACAACACTCGATTTACGATTTTAATAGATTTTTTTCCTTTTCAAAAGAAAAAAAAAAGAAACCTCCAAGTGACACAAAAATTGCCTGAGTCAAGTTTTGCCTTTTTGTTATCAAAATATATTACAAAACTAAACAGAATTACCCTCGTATAGTTAAAGTGCCTGTCCTAAAATGTTGATTATGTAGTCGGCAGGCCTGTCAACATAAACACTGAAAGCTGAGCTATTTTCACAGTAAATTAACATGGAACTCTCTAAACAATATTTAATCTTATTTTAAAAAAAACAAATACAAGCCTATAAAAGTGCTTGTGCAGACCTACTATCGTAAAAACTGTAAATTTCCAGTATTTATATTTTCAAACACTGCAACAACTTACAATTGGAGTAAGTGAAGAAAAAGATCTTGATTTTGCTTAAAATGTTGTTTAAAATAATTCAAATTAATCAATTTAATCTATATATTGGCCAGCCATAATGCCAGGCCAAATTCTCCATGAAAAAGAGAGTTCATCTGACCCTACAAGATTCTTGTAATTCCAAAACAGTTTGTTTTTATTTATTGAAAAAATGTTGAGGTGTGGGTTGTATATTGCTATCTTGTTAAAACATATTGGGACATGAGTTTGTCCATATCACTGAGCCGCAGGTCGTCTTAGTGTCCTGTTGATGAAGTTTAGCCGTTGATCAAAGGATTGGGTGGTTTCATCCTGCCGCCTTCAGCTCACCCGCCAAAGTGTCCTTGAGCTGTCAAGTACTCAGAATGTGTGTATTTATGGAAAAATATAGGTGTTGCCAACAAAAATGACACTGCTGAATACATGCAGGGCAATTTATCTTCACTTTTGATCCAGGAAGCCCTGCATTTCAGGCTCTGCATGTTTGTGTATCTTGACTGAACAGCGTTTATTATCAAAGTGCTGGAGGGTCTAACTGCAAAATTGCATTTCTCTGTTTGTCTTTGGTGTGACTTGTCTTGAAAAACACCTGAAAGATTTCAGTCTCTGGCTGCATGAAGTTACTTGTTTTGCCTGATATGTTGCAACTTAAAAACAGCAGAAAAGATTTCATAAGTTGATGGAAAATATAAGGAAGCATGAGGCCACCTCTTCCTCTTAACACCAGCCTTCAGCATTTCACTGAGTATTCACCAATAAAAAGCTGACTAAGGAGAAGAATATACAAATATGAAAGTTGTTATTTCCTCTGATCTATTTCAGTTCCTCAGACTTCAAGGTATATAAAAGGGGAATTTAGGAAAGCAATATTCAATATTAAAGGGGGCCAGTAGTAGCTTGTATCCAGGACAAACAACATGCCAACGTTAAGTTGTGAATGTATTTTTTTTTTTAAGTTGGTGACAGTAGGCAGTGTTAATTTTGACAGTACTTTTTAATTTAGTTTTAGTTTTAGACTTTTGCCTTAAGTCTAGTTTTAGTTGATGAAATTTGACAACATTTTAGTTGACAAAATCTACTGTAAATTTAGTCGACTAAAATATGAAGTGTAAAGTGTAAGACATTTTTTATGTTTCCTTGAATTTCTGAAGTCATGTTTTACACTTGGATAAAATGAAACATCTAATAACTCTTATTGAATGCTAGTAAAGTTTGAATGTATAAATTAACAGAAACAAATGTAACTTTTGTGTGAAATGCAGTCACCTTTATTTAGGCTACCTGGCAGAGCATCTCAGTTACAATACCAGAATTGACAACAAACAGTGAACCTGCTCTACATGAATATATCAATTCATAAAGAGAGGAGCTCTGATTGGATCGCTCCCAAACTTATCCCACCACCATGAAGCTAAGGCAGCTGTGATTGGATGTCCCTCTTAACTCATCCAACCTTTCCACACAACCAAAGTAGGTGTGATTGGGTTGAGTTTTTGTCCATGTGTGCTTGTTTTTATGAGTGACTGTCTAGTTTTTGTCAGGGGAAAAAATGTTGTTTTCAAAAACTATGATGGAAATAATTAGTCAACAAAATTAACAATGCAGCAGGGGTTCCAGCACAGTGCATTAGTAATAACATAAGTCTAATGGCATGCGTGTTAAATCTAATAATCACTATATCATTCTGACATTCAAGATCAGACAGTCGCTCAGTGTTAGGAAGACAAATTGACCTTTTACTTCAGCCACAATCAATTCTAAAACGTTCAGAGCGTGTTTTTTCATGGGGAAGTACTACAACTGATAAATTCACACGCTTCACAAACACATCAGCACAGCTAGTTTATATTTTACCACTAAGATTCTTGGGAATTGTAGCTCGTGAATAAATGAAGCAGATGAGGCAGAAAAACAGAAACTGGCTTCAGCGCAAAAGTGAAACCCATCAGCAAAAATAACTCCTGAAATTCACTGAACATGACCGACAGATGAAAGCTGACAGCTTTAGTGCAGTAGGGAGTGATTCCAGTGTTCAAGCTAACTGCATTAACGCGTCTGGAAATCAATGCCGGACGAATCTGTCTGTTAATCCTGCAATTGGATTCCTGTCTCTCCAGTCAAAGACCTGCCGCTGCCCAGGTTTGTAGTGGGAAAGAATGAGGCCGAGGCAAGGCATGCAGCGCTTTATCAGGACGCAGACAACCCGGGGTTGTACCCCACCTCCGCCACAGCAGTAATACCCAGACCACCAGGCCGGGGGCACCAGAACAAGAAAGGCCCTCCATCATCCACGTCACATCCTGTCCACGAGGTCATCCAGCCCCTTGCACCCAGCATAGAACCACAGGTTAGTAATTTGAATGTAGACACTTGAGTATCTTTTTTTTTTTCCAACAGTTAAGTGTAATTTTTGGGGGGCTGTAAAACCTGGATTATATACCACACCTGTGTATAAGTTTCAGATCTTTCGAGGGCCCCCCAGAGGAAAAAACGTTCAAATTGTTTCCCTTTGCAACCACAGCTTCTGTGCAGTTCTGCAAATCTACTTCTACCATCTGTTTTTCCCATCAAGAGCTTGCACTCCTGATAGCTCTAGTACAATATGCAGTGATTGTTGTGAGGTACAGACCCACAGTCAGTAAAACGCTCTGCACACCTTCACCTTCGTATTTAACTGAATACTGTAATTTCTTAGTCAAATTCTCTAAATATGGCAACAAATTGCTGAATGAATGTAATAATCCTAGAGTTTACCTTATTAGAGCCATCAGATCAGATATTGTGAAATACTGGGATACAGCAGGTTGTTGTAGGTTAGTAGGTTAGTTGCTGTATTGTCATATTATTGATATCATGGACTAAGTATTGTGCACTGTATCATGTCTCGAGCTACCCTTTGATCCCCGGCCCTTATGATACAGTTTGTACATTACTCATAGCACTTTCTGCTAACACTTTAAGCATAATGTCATGACTGGAAAATGGATTAACAAAATAAAACAATGGTGCATATTTTTATGATATTCTTTTGATTTTTTTTTCATCAAAGTCTGCCATCTAAGTTAATTTGCTGCATTTTAGTTGTACATAAGCAATACATAATCCAAATAAACATTATTTACTGCATTGGCTTTTATACTTATTCAGTGTTAGCTCTAAAATCAGCATCTCTATCAGTCACAAATCACCTCATCAGTCATTCAAGCTTATCTGTCATTAGTCTGCAAACACTGGTGTTTGGTTAAGCTTATTTTTCATAATTTAAGAAAAACATGTTCTCTTTCCCTCAATTACTCCTCCAAAACTGTCTTTAAATGTAACCACAGCTGTTATCTAACTTCTGGGAAGTGTATTATGCACCATAATTTCCTCCATCAGCGGTCAATAGAGATACAACACTGCTGTGTTTCCTGAGTGCTTCTCCTTCAAATTACTCTGTGACTCTTCTGCTGCCGTCTTTGCTTAACCCAAACCAGCAGCAGTGAGTTTTCTGCCTGTCAGTTCTGCAGACATATTACGAGGCTTTTAAGTTTTTTAACCTTTTGCAAAATCTTCACTCAGTGGCTGCTTCAACATGCCATATCTGTGATTAAAGCAGATTAAAAAGAGCTTTGAAGAAGTGTTTATTTTCCGAGTTTTGGCTTGATTGCGTCATGTTAAAGATGGAAATCTTGAGATACTTAAGATTTCATCTGAAAGTTAACACTCACAACATCTGAGGCTACAGCAGGACTGTAGTGACTTCACTTCTTTACACTGAATTTCAGTTTCTTTATCGTCCAATTTACTGTCAGCAAAACTGCATTTCTGCAGAGCTTCTCCACATTATATCTACAGTTGTTCGCATGTGATATTGATGGAAACCACGTGCTTATTTTATGCATTTGATTGTATTTGTGTGTCACCAGCCTGAGCCGACGTCCCCGGTGGTCTCCCCCCACCAGTCTCCCCCCACCTCCCCACACACGTGGAGGAAACACAAGCGGCAGCACAGTGGAGGAAACGCAGAGAGGCAGCCTGTGGTGGCTGCAACTGGAGCAGTGTGGACGCAGTTTAGAGACCCGCAAGCAGGTAAAATGCTCCCCCACTGCTGCCCAATACGAGTCTATGAAGAACAGCAGTGCCACTGCATCCAAGGGCTCAAACATAAATCACATTTTCTTTTCAATAATAATTTTGGTTCAGAGATGAAACAATTTCCCTCCTCACTTTTTTGCTGTGGTGCTCTTGTTTTGTCCTCTGTCATAAGTCAAGCAGCACAGCTCTTTTCTCCCTCAGTGAAGCCCAGACTGCTGCATTCATGTGGATTGAGACAAACATTTGACTGCAGATATAAGCTTACAGTACTTCAGATCCTCCATATTTCCTCCCTGTGTGTCAACAACCATGCTAACTATTAAGCCACTTGTGTGTGTGTTTGGGGACCTTATATTCACAAATTTAGGGATAATTCCTCCCAGTGTTGAATGCAACAAAGTGCATTTTTTTACGGATTTATAAATGCTGTAAAAAAACTTGCAGCCATTTATTAACAGTCTAATTAAGCTGGATTTATTTTGGAATATGCATCATGAGAATAAATCAAGAAAGAATCAGGACTTATTTTGAAAGAAGCTTTTAAATTAACATGTTGCATGCCCCAAATTTTGCATATTATGTGAAATATTTCATTAAAAAGACGAATGGCATGCCTCCAGTGTAGAATTCTTTGCTGGCTTCTCTGTTTTTGTTAAAAATGCAGTTTAACTTTTTACCTAAATGTGTAAACACATTTCAAACTATCAAAGTGGTATGACTGTGCGGACAGTATTCCATATAATATTGATGAAACTGCATGTAATATATATATATAGCAATATTATGACTCTGAATCACAATGTGGTAAAACTAGATTAAAAGTAGGTTACACTATATCTGATTTTCTTCAATATCTGATATGCCAGTATTTTCAATCTCAGTATTGCGATAACCAAAACTGATATTTTTTGTCAAAAGCACAAAGCCTTCAGTTTACTAAAACTGACCTGTTCCTTTTAAGGTGATGGTCTATTTGTGTTGGAAACAGAAGTGAGGCAAGAAAAAAAAATTTTTTTTCTGTAAAATGAATAAACAAAAGTTAACATATGTAAAAGTGGACATTAAGTGATGTTGAGACAAACTATAGTTGTACATTTGCACATTCTGCCAAAAGCAAAGCCAATATTTTGGGTCATTTATGGCCAATAAATATGATCAAAGTATCGGTAAAAATGTTATACTTGCCCATTCCATCATTAGTTTTTTTGTTTTTTTTTTGTATATTTTTAGCCAATATTGTCTGGATGAAATTGTGCACCCCTAGTTTAAATCATGCAGAATCACATGAAGATCAATACCGGCCACTGACTGAAATGAAATAGCATTTTAGTTTCCCTATGGCCTCGCTGAAATACGCTGCAAAAGCTGCATTGTTTCAGCATACCGGAGGCCTATTATGGGTTTAAGTATCGCAGACAGGAGGAGTTTTGCACGCACAACAGGTATCACAGAGATTCCCCTAGAAATGAAAAGGCTTCTGTTTTATTTGCATCCATAAATATATGTAACATAGTAAAGAAACTGCTACTGCGTTTGGTCGTTGTGGTGCACAATGTGCTGTAGCATGTCCTTGTAAACTGTCTATGAACAAATATAAAACATTCGGGAAATTAGGCAAGATTTTTCACTGTTCCATGATGTTTCATAGACCAAGTAATTAGAGGATTAACATAAACAAAATGTAAGCATGAATCAACATTTCAACAGATACCAAGAGTATTTCCTTAAATGAAAGTTATTTGAAAAATATATCAGTATACAAACTCGGGCTGATCGTAGCTTAAGTGAAGTATATTGTGTTTGTCAGAGTAGATATACAACAGTTTGGACTGTTATCAGAGTGAGTTAGCACCAAGCAGACAAGTTAGTGTTTGTGTTACTTCCTGTTGGTTGGAGCTTGTACACACATGATATTTGCTGAGGCTGTTAAATACAGCAGTTAGTCATTACAGGAAAAGAGAGATATATTGTCACCTCTGCAAGACTTTCATCAGCACAAAATCATGATTGCTTTGCAAAAGAAAACGTGTAGTTTTCTGTACTTGAAGATGCCAGAAAATGTTTTTTTTTCTTGATTGTTCAAGACATTTTAAGTAAGTAAAAAAAAACCCACTTGTGATGTATTTAACTGTTAAAATTAGGCTAATGTTTTCTTCGTCTTCCCTTCAGCTCCAGTGTCAGGTGACGGCATGTGGTCGTCTCACTCGCCCCCTCCTCCCAGCCAGGAAAGTTGGGTCAGTTTCACAGCAGACACCCCGCCATCCAGCGCAATCCCCACCATGCACCCCTCATCAGTCCAGGTAGGGCAGTAACACTCCTGACACTGTCTCCTTTTTCAGTGTTTAACTCCTTAAAGCCTATTTATTGTTGATGCACCCATGTAGAAAATGCAGCAAATTGTAATTCTCCTCAGAGGATAATGCTTAGTTATCAGTTTGAAATAAGAGTGTTATGACCATGAATACCTTTGTTAACACACTTATCACGGTTTTAGCTGCTAACTGTTCACGGCTAAAACAAAAGTTATGATATAGTTAAAAATGAATAAAACAAACACATCAACATCAGGAAGAGCATGTGGCCCCTGGGCCACCAGTCACCCAGCCCTGATTCAGAGCATGACAGAAAAGTGTAATGAAAACAGACCATTTTCTCTTATTTTTGCACCAATTTTTCTGTAGAATAGGACGAACAAAAGTGCATCAGAGACCTACTTTCTCACTTTCCATTGTTTTTTTTCAAACTAGCAATACATTGACAGTGGGGACAGATTTGAAATGCACTGAAGACTCGATTAAAGTCACAATATCTCTCTGTTACATAACAGCATGCAGTGCAGGGTGTAGTGTAAACAATGTTGATGGAGTACGCCCTGCAGGCCAAAAATGATAATTTTTGTAATTATATATAATTCTTGAAGCAACCACTGTTTTCTGACAGATATGTTGTAATGTCAGTGGATATTATACAGCATATTCACTGCCAAGGGCTCTTTAAAGGTTGATTGCTGAAATATACAGTGCTTAAGTTTATCAAGACTGTCTGGCTGCAGACCTGCACTGTCAGGAACCTTCGTTGCAGACCTGCACTGTTCGGACCCGCTCCACTAATTGGACAGGAAGATGATTCAAAGCCTTTCAAAATAAAAGCAAATGTATCGGAAGTGTGTATTTCTCGGAAGCTGATTCAAAGCCTTTCAAAATAAAAGCGATTATACCTGGAAATGCGTGTTTTCGTCTCGTGTGAATATACTTTATTATAGCGGGCTTTATTTTATGTTTACATTGGAATATGATTTATTTGTGTATTCATGTGTTCAAATAAAAAGATAAAAAAAGAAGTATACGTTTCCAGTTCAACAGGATAATGGAAAAAAAAAACAAGTATATATCAAGATAAAAAATAGAAAAAAAAAACAAAACAGGATGACCACTTCGAGGGTTATTTTACAGAAAAATAATACAAACTAAATGTACATCCTTTGTTATTATCCCCTAACACATGAATTGTTTTACACCAGTATTTTAATTTATTCAGTAAAATGGATAGCTGTTAATTTGGTGAGCAATACAAATTCATTTAAAAAAATTCTGTCAAAATACCTTATGTGTAAGGTAATTATGCTTCTACACTCCAACCAATTGCTGATTGTTCTTTGCTTTTATGCCATTATTTATCATTGAAAATGAAAACTCTAGCACTTCTGGATTAATTTACTTATTGATTTACACAAATCTTTAAAACAGGCATACCTTGTGCGTTCGCAATTGTTACACCTTATCATAATTCATTTAATGATTACTTAATATTGCTTTCTATACTGCTATTTTCTTACCTGTGCTGTCAGACCACGTGTATTTCCCGGGAGGGTGTGAGAGATGATGATTTAAAATTAACTTTGCTTTGTCTATTCAAAGTTAATTACTGAGTACCTATTTACGTGAGCCAGACAGCCAATAACATCTGTTACAGGAGAAAACAGTGAAGACATAAAGCAAACTTTCAAAGATGTCTTTTTATTTGGAACTCAAGATGTTATTGCTACTTGACAAATATGAATGAGGAATGAGAAATTTCACACTACATTCACCTTTTTATTTCTAAATTTAAGCCACTCACTGTGCCCCTCTGAGAAGTCAGAAATTAATCAAGCTTAACATTCAACCACTAAAACAGTTTTTTTCTGTTAAGGAATGCAGGCAGATAATTTTAATACGACATCTTATTCAAGAAATGACATTGTGCTTTACTATTTTTTTTGTTTTGTGAAACAGTCATTTTGAAAAGTCATTGACAATAATAATTATATTCTAGTAATTCATTTTGGTTAAAGAGCTTTTGCATACTGGTGTATTAACCATTACAGAAACATCAAAAATGATTTTAGTAATTATCAATACTGTTAAATTAGGGCAGATGTGGCATAAACCTTAAACTGGATGGTGGTCTGATAAATTTGTCAAGCACTATATTTCTCCAGTGACACAAAAATGTAATGATTGTGATCCAGGGAGTCACAGTAATCCAGAGGGAAAGAGATATTAAACAGTAGAGCAGAAACAGAGGATTGAGCCACCTCAGCATCCTTTGTCTCTGCTCTGCCTCCTCTGACTTTAAGGTAAATTAGATGTGGCATCTGTTTGCCAAGGGGAAGGAGGGATTTCCTTTGTTGTCGTCTGATATATCATAGTGATAATTTACAGTTCACCAACAGAACTTCTTATCAAGTCCTGTTTTCTTTAAAGATGGTGTTTTTATGTTTCCATGAAATGTGCTTCGTTGTCTCTTGCAGGATAACACAACGATACGAACAGTGGCCTCAGCAGCAACGACCAATGAGATCCAGCGACAGTCAAGCGGTTACGATGATCCGTGGAAGATAACAGACGAGCAGAGACAGTATTATATTAACCAGTTTAAAACCATCCAGCCAGACCTCACAGGATTCATACCAGGTAGGAAAAGCAGAAACACTCACGAAACACAGACGGACATGGTTGATAATTTAATTTACCTCCCTTTTATAACTTTGTGTTTCAGGTTCAGCCGCAAAAGAGTTCTTCACCAAATCAAAACTACCAATTTTAGAGCTGTCACACATTTGGTGAGTTAATTTCTAGTATCCCTGCTGTTGAAGATGGCTGATGTTTGACACAGCAGCACATTTAGACTGAGCTTTGTCACCCCTGTGAGGAAGAATCCCTGTGATGACAGTCTGAATCATTGCTTTTTTTTACTGATTTACTTCCATATTTATTCCACTTGATGTGGAGAGTTGATGGGAACAAACCATTTTAATAGTTTTCTTTGAACTTCTTCATGTGGTGCTTCTGATGTGGTACTCAATGCTCCAGTTATGTGGCTGCAAAACCACCTACAGTACATAGCAGGGATGGGCAACTTTGGTTCCCAAGAGGGCTGCATGAAAAATATTCAAATTCAATACTCATTGCTGTCATAAGAAGCGACTTAATCTAAATACAAAGCCAAACTTAAATACAGTTAGAAAAACTTAATTGCTTAAGCTAAAGGTAAGAGTCAAAAGACTTTCAGCTATTGTTTTGATGCAGTAACAGCACTTACTGGATGCCAAAGCACATGTTGCTTAAATTTCTTTTTCTGTTTTGGCAAATGCATAAAAGGAAGATTTAACAGAAACATTTACAGCCAATTATAGCTTCATTTTTTTGGGGGGGTATTGCTACCTTTAATGCTGCCATGGTAGAGTTTGTCAGGTTTTCCTCAAGAATATAGATATGTCGATATATTAAAGTGACAGACAGGCTGCAATAGGGCATTTAAAGGCCCCATGTGTCCCACCCCTGATCTATATCATATCGAGAGATCTGCTGTTTTTACTTGAACAATAACAGTGCAAATTTTTGACTGTTTATTTGAAGAATAATTTTTAGATTTAGAAAATAAAGTCTGATAAACAAAAAAGCAACACGATACAAACAGCATTTAGTCTCTATTGTCTTGATGGTAAAGAAATCGTCCTTATTTCATTGCTCAGTCAGTAACTGCATATCACAAACAAACTAAGAGGTCCTTTTTAGGGGAAGTGCAGGCTAGGGTGGGGGATATGGATCTATATTGATATCTCACAATTTTTCAGATGAATAGGAATATGCAATATGTATCCCACTTTTTTTCTGTAAAAAAATAACTAATTGTTGTCACAATACCAGAGGTATTTGCTTAGATATTATTCTACTAAGAAGCACAATACTGTCTGATACAATGGTAACAAAAATTGGAAGATATAGACATCTAATATCAATTAATCCTAATTCTAATCCTAGTAGCTCTACAAAAATATTCAACAGATTTACATAATTTTGGGTGGTCATACATTTCTTTAACCCTGTGAACTTGTGTTTGAAATGTATACATTATTTTATTAAGTGTTTGTATACAAATTACACAAACTAAAAGATCTTCAGTCATGTTTGTTGCTTAAAGTTAATAGTGTGAGTCTCCCCAGCTCTAGTCTGCCTTTTTGTGCAGGTAAAAAGGGAAATTCCTTTTCTGTCATTTTTACAGGTTGGTGCTTAGAGGTTAAAAATGAAGTCATACTTTCATTCGCTTTTAAATAATGGTGCACCAGCAGCTCATACCATACAGAGACACACATAAATGTCCAAACAATCATCACCCTTGACATGTAAAAATTAATACTAAGGTGCCACAGTCAAACTTAAAACAGATTACCCAGTATTAAGAGTTGAGGATTTATTTTTGTTGTTGCTGTGACATTAAAAACGGTGTCGCTGTTATCACATTTTTACAAATGATAAAAATTCTCCTAAAATAATTAAGACAACTGTTCCCCATTGGCCCATACACATTGCAAAAAGATGATCTTTTTTGTACTTAATCAAACAACGATATCAGAAGATAGAGGTAACCTGACTTTTTTTTTAACCAACATTAAAATATGTAAACAAAATTCTCTTGCCTTATATCTTATATGCAAATGTAGTTTTATATATATATATATATATATATATATATATATATATATATATATATATATATATATATATATATATATATATATTAAAAATTTAACCTATTGCCCAGCCTTAAAACAGGCTGATATTGTAAAGAAACAAGCCCTGTTTTTCCCATTTTTTAGATATTTCCTCAGTGTGTTTTTCTTAGGACATGCTATGTTTGAATGGTACCTAAAGTTTGCGGCATGGTTCTCAGAAAACAGCTGAATTTAGATCAAGTGAGATCCGGTCCATGTTTGTGCAGCACATAGAGCCAAAAAGAGCATCTGAAGCAGCATCTGAACAAACAAAAGCAGACTGAGATTTTTCAAGATACACTGTAGGAGGCCGTCAAACTCACTTAAGTCTTGTGTTTGCTTGAAGGGAGCTGTCAGACTTCGATAAAGACGGAGCACTGACCCTGGACGAGTTCTGCGCTGCCTTTCACCTCGTAGTGGCCAGAAAGAACGGATACGACCTCCCTGAGAAGCTGCCTGAGAGCCTGATGCCAAAGCTGATTGACCTGGATGACTCAGCAGGTTCGCTGCCTCTCTCTCTCACTCACACACACTTCTTCTCTCTTTCTTTCTGTTGCTCCCTCTTCTTTATTTTCCAGCCTCAGGCCTCATAAAATCTAGAAGGTAACAGCACTGCAGTGTGCTAAACCTGAGTGCAGTGGTTGTAGTTCATTTTTATGGCTTTACTAGAGATGAATTTCCCATGTTGGAGCTTCTGTTTGTGCCGACAGATTTCTTAATGCGACGTCCACTCAGTCAACTTGTTTGTTAACCTTGTAAGAACCTTGGCCCTTTAATTAAGATCTGATGTATTTGCTATTAACATTGTTATTTTCTGTATTCAAACAGAATAATTTTTTCAGAGAAGGGTAATGCATTTGTTTTTGGTGGGTTTCAACTCCCATGAAAATCTTTAGCCCTGGCTTGACAAACAGTGCATTTTGAGTGTTTGGCATCATTGTGAAGCTGTGTTCACTGCTGGCTCCTCCGGATTTTAAATCCCTCAGAGAACAGGTTGTACTTTGCACTGAATTGTAGAAATGTGCCTGCAGACAATGGGTAAACTCTTGGAATAACTGCAAATAAACACAGTTGCAAAAAGTTGGCAGTAATTGTGAGCAGCAACCCATGACTGACAAACGTCTTGGTGTTATTTTGCTGCTCTGTCCACAAGGACTCAAAAAACGTAATGAAATCAGAGTATTTTATTTCATAAGATAGAATAATATGGTGTCTACATCAACTGTAGGGGGTGAAAGAAAATATGGATATACTGGTGTATTGTGATAGAATGCAGTTTGATACTCTATCAGTATTTTAAAGCCTAATATCGATTTTTTTATTAGTTGATAATTTAGTGACACTTTGTATCGTGGTTCAGCTTCCAGCCATTGGTTGGCAGCAGATATTAAAGGGCCCTTGTTATGCTTTTTTGAGCTTTATAAGCCCTAAAGCATGTTTGACATGTCTATTTGTCATGATAGAGCACTACCATGCAAAAGAAAAAATGTCTGTGGCATCAGGACTTCTCCTTCTCTCCATATTTATGGCAGTAGTAGCTGCCTGAAAAAGCTCATGTGATGCTCTACCAATGTTTCATTGTCAGTTTAGGTCCATTGGCTCGGGTAGGAAGCCCAGTGCAGTGCACAGACAGTAGAATGAATGCAGAGTTGTTGACAATGTGGCCACAGAGTTAACCAATTACCACAGAGACAAATGATGAACCATCAGAGTGGGCTGGGGCTACGTGGGGAAGGGAGCCTGAAAAGGAAATGAGCTCGAACAAAGCATCTCAGACAGAGAAAGAATACATGTGGATCAGGGGTGCATATATGAAAACTAGAAGGTTTTTTGTACGTAAGTGATTGTAAGCATACCCTAGCAGTCATCAAAAATGAATATATAAAACTAAGTGAAGGCAAAAAAGGGCTCTTTAAGCCATAACTGCTTTCCAACAAAGCAATCTGGTTCAGTTTGGCTAAAGTCATTATTTCTGTCACTGGGACAGACGGTACGGTTCATCCGTGTTGCAGGGACCATTCTGTATGTAAATAATACTTTTTAGAAACTGTATTTTTATGCATAATATTTTGTGGGTTCTTATTACTATTAAAACATCTCAAAACACATTAAAATAATATTGTGATATATCATCTTGCTCATAGTTTTGCAATATATTTAGATAAAACTTATCTTTAGCCTTGTATATGGATACTTATTGATTTACCAAATTTTTGCCATTACACACCTGATGAACTGCTAATGTTCCTAATGTCATATTCATGCAATTTGATTTATTTTTGTAGTTGCTACTTAGATGAGGTTTAAGAGTCCAGGTTCTTTTTTTTCAGAAACTGAAGTCAGAACTAACTGTGAAAATCTCACCAAATGTCACAAATCACTGCCCCGCTGATGTTTAAGATAATCATTTTTAGCAGCTACTGATGCTTTTCAAATTACCTCTTTTGGTGTTATCTCCCATAATACCAATATTTTTCTCCTGCCTGATCATGAAAACAGATGACAGTTTGACGAACAGGTCTTTTTTACTGCCTTTATTACGCAATAATATTGAAAAAAGTGGGAAATCTGAAAGAGAGAGTGAGGACTGACAAGTAAGAAAGGAGCCACAGATAATAAGTGAATGTATTTGCCAGTCTGAAGGACTAAAGCCTCCATGTGACCTTACCATTTTAGATCATTTCAGCCCTTTGGTCACCATTTAAACCTCCAGCATTGCTTCTTTGACTTTATTTAGTCACCTGGCTAACTCATGTCTGATGTTTTTTATGCAGAGGTCCCAGAGCCGACTGCTGACGTTGGATACTCGGGCTCACCGGTGGAGGTCACACCCAACAAATCGCCCTCCATGCCTTCACTAAACCAGGCCTGGCCAGAGATGAACCAGAGCAACGAGGTTTCAGCACGCACTCAATCATTCTTCCTTTTAGTATTTTCACACGTACTGTTTGGAGCTCCTTTTGTTGCTTTTGCTGCATTTGGTCCATCATGATTAATTGCTCCAAGTAAATTTGGTGAAGTTATCTTCTCTTCATCCATCCATCATGATTCAAATTCATCTCCAAACATAATTTTCTGATAATCCAGCACCTCTTCTCTCACCTCTGGACTGCGGTGGTAGCCTGCTGTTCTGTATGAAAGTCAGCAATGTTTGTTTTGTTCCCATGCTCGCTGATGATGTCGCATCGCCCACCTCGTGGTCTGAGCGGTGGCAGGCGATGTCGCATCACGGTTGGAGGCGCAGGCTGATGATGTAAATGTGTGATGTCACTGCACTGGCTGACTGACGTGTTTTTTCTCACTGTCTGTCTGTCTCCTGCAGCAGTGGGAGACGTTTAGCGAGCGCTCCTCCAGCTCACAAACTCTGACCCAATTTGACTCTAACATTGCACCAGCTGACCCTGTAAGTCAATCACTTAGTATGCATGTTTTCACCATTAATGAACAGACATTAACCCTCTCTCTGATCTCTCTCTCTCTGATCTCTCTCTCTCTCTCTCTCTCCCTCTCTCTCTCTCTCTCTCTCTGTGCATGATGTTCTTTCAAAGTCAGTGTGTGTTGTGATTTGGCTGGCTTAGCTTCTATTGAACATCATCTTTTTTCTACAGTGACATCCACCAATCACTCTTTTTTCAGGTTTAAAAAACATACATTTCTCAGTAAATGGTCAATATTATGCTGTTTAATGAGGGGTATAACATTCACTTTTGATCCTTTTTTTGTTTACAATGTTTGTTGATGTCTTTATAACAGTGTAAAATGCTAAGAAATGGCCTGATGCTCATGATGGGTTGTGTAATCCTACCATCACACTTTGAAGTTTCACTTTCATTGTGGACTTCAGTTTGTGGTTTCACTGCTCAGAATGTGCAGGGATATATCACCACAAGGACCGATCTGACAGCACCACTTTGTAACAGCTTCTTTCCCTCTTTAGGTCATAAACATGCACCCAATTTGGAAAGCTAAATGTACTGATGCAATGGTCTGACGGTGGTTCAGTGATACTTTCTCTTGTAAAATCATCAGCTGATTGGCTAATAATGTTGGGTAAGCAGATGTCAGTTGTAAGGACGTGATAATGAAACAATGCCACAGTTAACTGCAGTTTTATAAGTCAAGGTTTTATTATTTCTCAAGGCTCTTAAACACTGTGTGTTTGTACCACGCTCATCAAACAGACCATCTGCCTGTTGCACCAGCTCTGCGTAGGTTCTATCTTAAGTTCTGGTGTAAAGTCAGCTCTAGACCCTACGTTGAAAGTAGTTATGTTCTACCTTAAGTTGTATCTTAGTTCGGTTGCATCATGGAGACACAAGGTTCATCTTAAAGGGATACGCCAACATTTTATTTTGTTTTCGTGTCTTGCCTCACTCCTGAGTCCATGACAAGCAGATAGACTACATTCTTTCAAGGCAAGACAAGGCAAAGACAGGAACTCAAAAATAAAACATCAGTAGCATATAAAGTCTGGCTAGAATAATGCAAAGTTTAAAGGTTGTCATGAAAATTAGATTATTACTTTGAATTCACTGTATTTGTGGCATCAGAAGCTACGATGGTCTCAACTGCAAGCAGGTTCAGATGTTTACCGGTTTATCAAGCAGATGCAACTGCTGATTTAGAGATGAACTTTTTTTAAATGAGCAGAAGAAACAGCTTGTTTGACAAACTCTAATCAGACAGAAAGCAAAGGAATAGTAGATTCATGCTCTTTTGGCAGGCCTCTACACACCAATTACCCAATGGTTTCAACTATAAAACTGCAAATATTTAAATTCTCAATGCAAGTGAGATTTTTCAATAAACAGCCTTTAAGTTGTAAGTTCATTATTTGTGCATTTGAAATATTTATGGATGTAAGTGTAGTTCTGGTTGGTGATTTGCTAATAAGTGATAACCGTGGGTACAGAAGCAATTGTGAAAAAAATCACAGTCCATAAAAAAATGTGATGCAATTTGTTTTCCATATCTCCCACCCTTAGGTTTAGGAATTGGCTCTAATTCTCACAATTGGTAAATCACAAAATAACAATTATTTATGTTCGCTAAGTGCTGGTTTTGTTAAAAAAAGACTCCAAAATTAGGTACTAAGTGACCCTCCGAGCTGTGCAGCACAGCTTACAGATTTTTGGTCTGTACTTCACAACTATCACTGCAGGCTGAGAGAGCTCAGCTACTGCACCGGATGCAGAAGTGCAAACTTCACTTGGTGGAAACAGCTGTTTTGACTTTACTACACACAATGTTAATCTTTATTCAGGAAGTGAATTTAACCCCCTTTTCTTCTCGGTGAATCCTCAAAAGAAACGTTTTGTTTGGTGGATAATCTTTATTCTAAATTTTGTGGTATTTCAGAGTGTGTTCTTTGTAATTAACCGTCGAAATAACAATCTAAATTTCTTTGTCCCTCTTTGGTATGAACAGTAGTTCCTCTTAACAGAGTTTGGTTTATCACGTCCCAATTTAAGTATTCATCGAAAAATATACCTAAAGCATTAAACATCTACTGTGTCTAAAATGATACACAAAACTTCTTGAATCAACTTGTAATCAAAGCAAACATTAAAACCAGATTTCTGTTTTTATGCTCCTGGACCTAAACTGTGGAGGAACTAAAAACACAGACTAAGTCAGCTGACAGAAAAACAAGGGAAATGATGAAAAATGTTACACAGTACAAACGTGTCTTCTGTGAAACTCCCCTCCGTCAAACTGTCTTAATCCTCTGTTTCTCTGACCTCTTGTCCCTTCATCCATCCTGCAGGACACAGCCATCGTTCACCCAGTCCCCATCAGAATGACACCCAGTAAGATCCACATGCAGGAGATGGAGCTGAAGAGGACGGGCAGCGGTAAGAAAACTCTGCACATCACAACATCTATTGTTTCATATCCCAGCTGTTCACTGCCAAAGCCTTCAGGCAAGTCCAGGTGCATGTGGTAATTTCTACAACTTAGTTATATGAAAACTTATGCTCGAGTTCAGGATTTACTCCATTACTTATTTTATTTTAGATATTTACAATTCTGTTCAATAAGCAGAATTGTAGCGAATGAAGGGTAATATTACTTTTGTGTTTTCAAAGTTATTAGTTCACATAGGCTTTCATTTGTGACCTGTCAGTGTTGAATCTATGTCATTTAATTAATCAAATGTAGCAACATCTTAAGAGATTATTTATCCATTAAATATTTCTTGAGTAATATGGTTGATGGCCAAATTTAGATCAGGTATTGATGAATAGAAATAAACACCAATAAGGTACTGTGACCCAAGATATAGAGGCTACTTTTCATGGGAATAAAGATGTGCCTTTAGGTTGACCATTGTATATCATATCATGACCTTGTAAGGAGAGCTTTGCTTTCTTTTCAGACCAATCAGGTTTTGAGATGTTTACAGCTATGCCAACTGGTTTAAGTGGAAAAATCAATGCATGCGTGAGACAGGAGAGTTGCGATAAATAAAGACAATTTTTCAAAAACATTATGGAGAGAGAGCAGCAGACATGGATCAAAACCTCTGTCTACATTAGGAATAGCACTTCTTTTGATGAAAAACAAATAAGAACACTACAGATTTCTCTATATAAAGGATATTTTCGCTTCACTTCCGTCATGTTTTGCCAAGAGTTTGTTTTACAGCGTGACCCATGTTCTCTGTCCCTTTCATTACGGCTGTAGTGCCTGCCTGCTACGTTATCTGATTGGCTCGTAATGAAAGTGACTGACAGAACGATCACCAAATCACCTGCTGGATATGCTCTCGAAATGTTCTGCCCATTCCCAAACACTTCCTTTGGGCTTTCTGCCAGATGGACTAGTGAACTACAGTAAATTGAACGGTTGATCTGGTTTGTCAGGTTATGATTTAAGGCTGAAGAAAAGAAAATTTGCTCAAGGAAATGCATGTTAAACAGACCAGTGTTGTTTTTTTAGGGCGAGATATCATAATGAACAGTCTGTTTGCCTTTTGCAATGAGTTTACTGTAAGTAACACCATTAAATAAAATAAATCTTGTTTTATTTTTCATTTACGTATGGATAAATAATTGTGGTAGCTTTCTCCAGAGCTTCAGAAGAAATTTTGTGATGAAATTTGTATTTAAAATGGCTGCTATTCAAGTTTATTTTAGTTTATTTATTTGCAGATATTTACAAGAAAAGTCCATGAAAAAGATGAATTGGATTAAGTCACTTTAAGAGATAAATACAGATACAAATAAAGCATTACAAGATTTAATTGCTTGGTTTGTTTTCTTTAACTGCTTTTCCTCTGCATAACTAACCTCTGAGGACATGTCGTCTTGTAAACCTTCAGATCACAACCACCCCACAAGTCCACTGCTCGCAAAACCTCCAGAGATGCCTGAAGAAACCAAATTACCTGCCTCCATGAAGTTTGTAGCCGCCAACACTGTAGGTGAGTAAAGGGGGAAGTGCTGTGCCAAGAGAAAGAGGGATTATGTCTGCTGATGTTGAACTGTTCTCCCAAAGCTCCGTCAGAGTGTTTTAAGTGGATGCATCAAAGTCGCAGATATGAATGTCTCTATTCTGCCGTTTCCTCTTAATAACCAAGACATTGCTTAGCCTGTAACAAGAAGAGCTTTGTGGAAATGTGTCTGTAGTTCTGCACTTTATTCAGTGACTGATGAGTTTGGTTTTGTTTTCTGTCATGAAGGCGATGGTTACAGCAGTTCAGATTCCTTTACATCGGACCAGGAGCCAATCACAAGACAAAGGTCAGTGTCCATCATATGTTAAGTTTATTACTTTGGCTAAGCAAGTTACTTTTTTGTTTGTTTGTTTGTTTGTTTACAAAATTACACAAAAACTACTGGATGGATTTTGCTGAAATTTTAAGTAGATGTTGGGAATGGCCCAACTAAAAAATGATTAGATTTTGGTGGTGATCAAGAAAACCACCATTACTGAACAGTTGTTTTTGCTCAGTAACTGTCAAACTAATAATGATATCAACATGATTCCAAGTGCTAGGGGAGGATTTTCAGGGGTCACTTCAGGTTTACGCTCTCTGAGTGCTGTCTAGTTTTATTTTATTTTTCTTCTACAAGCTCAAGTGTTGTAATTGTAGGTTTTTGTTTGCTCTATTTTATTGACATTTTCCCCCTCATCAGTGTCGTTTGAGTATCACCAATATCAAATCTCTTTGTGCTTCAGGGGTTTTTTATGACTTTGGAGTGAAGGATGACCTTGATTGTCTTTTATTGGCATGTCTTTCTCTTTTGGTTTAACAGATTAACTTTGCAAAGCTGCTGGATTAGCCAGATTTTATATCTGTCATCAGACAGATCCACATTGTTTTTCATTTTTTTTAAGTGCATTTTGGTGGAGAGAAGAGACAATTAGTCAATCTGAAAGAGCACACCTGTGGTCTTTATTTATTATACATATTTGAGAACTTACCTATGTTTTTCTGCCTAATATTCACAAACCATTTATATTTTCACAATTTTTACTCTTGATAATGTGTTGAAGTTTTTGCATATTTTAATGAAAAAAACATAAACACTCAGTGAGCTCTTTTCCTCATCTTTAAATCTTTTTCCCAGGGATGTGTGATGTCTGTTTCATGTAATTTATTTCATGTCCGTTTGAGCTACATCCCACAGAACGTGTTTGGAAAGGGCAGATGGTTTCATGGAAAACTGGGAGATGATTGAATAAATGTTTTACCAGTCACATTCATCATGGGCAAGACAGAGATGTGGAGTCACATCAGACTGCCTCTTTGTCCTTATAGGATGCTCAAAACCCCGGCCATTTTCTGACCTAGAACAGTCGTTTCAGTTTGAAGCTTTATAAGATGGACCTGCCTGACCATTCAACCCATGGGACAGAACCCATGTCTTCTTTTTTTTAACCATCACAAGCCCTTGTGGACTCACACACTCACACCATTGAAGTCCATAAAGGCTCAGTGCTGAGGCTTTAGGGTGGAAATTTGGATTATGGAAGTGAAAAGAGCCAGAAAAAGGGGGAAAGAGCAAGGGGAGACATTTGGGAAACAGGTCGCAGGCGGTGAATGAACCTGGGTTGTCCTATGAGACGAGGGCCTCAGCATATGGGTAATGTGAGGTCATGAGTCACTTGGCCAGGCAGGTCCATCTGACAAAGCTTCAAACTGAAATGATTGTTCTCAGTCAGAAAATGGCAGTATTTGAGCATCCAATAAGGGCAAAGAGGCAGTAGCTATGCATGGCTCAGTGGTGCTGAAAGTCTGAAGTGAATCCACGTCTCTGTCTGGCCCACGATGAATGTGACTAATAAAACATTTATTCAATCATGTCTCAGTTTTCCTTGAAACCTTCTGCCCTTTCTGCAGTGCTCAAGTTTATCAGCAGGTGGTCTTTTAAATAGATGTAGTCAAAGTGTGTGTCACTCGTCACTCCATTAACCTTCATTCACTGTGCTCAGGTCACAGTCGGGTACGTCTCCAGAAGCTCTCAAGGTTGTAGCTGCGCCTCCTCCACCTCCACCTCGCCCCCACCCCTCTCACTCTCGCTCCTCGTCTCTGGACATGAACCGCACCTTTGCTGCAGCGACCGCACCAGGACAACCACAGTCCTCTACGATAGCATTCCCGCCTGCCGTGCCTCCCCGACCTCTGCCCACACAGGTAACAAAGCCGACTCTGGTCCTCCCAAATCTCCAAATACAACCTCGGTTAACACTCCCCCTGCTGCTCCCTCTTTTCAGACATCGTTGCCTCACAGCGGGCATCGCTCTGACACGGAGGCTGCACCTGGAGGAGGGTCCGTACTCACCGCCACATCCCCTCAGCAGATCCCCCAGCAGCCCAACTTCGCAGACTTCAGTCAGTTTCAGGTGTTTGCTGCTTCTGAACAGCCTTCAAGTCTGCCAGAGGTGGAAATCCACAGTGAGCCTGGGCAGGTAGGTCTGAACTTCATGGTCATGTATCTCCCTTTTGATTGATTGGATTTATTTTGTAAACATACTAAAAATCTGATAACAAGGCCCCCATTGATCCCTAATAAGTCTTGCGTTTGATTTTTGAAATTTAAGGCCTTAGAAAGTCCTTAAAAGTCTTATTTTTACTTGGAAGAGCATTAACATCTGATAGCCTTATGATAAAGACTGTTTTTTCTTGTCAATTTTTGGATTATAAGAGAAAAAATAAAATAATAAAAGATAGCAGCAACGTTATGTTGCATGGTGAAACAAGAAAAAGGTCTTTGTCCATATGCATGTGTGTGCTTTCCCATGTCTGCAACTCTTTACTGCTCTCGGGGAGAAATGTTACTTAATCCCTCTAGTTATTCAGTTAAACCTCAATCTTAAACAAATTTGCATCTCGTCACACTATAGAAATAAAGTTTAATAAACCATACCCATGATCATATTTTTCTGCAGCACAAAATTTCATAATTCAAGTTTAAGCTCAGATCTCAGAAATGTCTTACAAAGTCTTGAATTAGATCGTATAAACCAGGGGTAGTCAACAGGGGGCCCGCGGCACATAGTAGCTCACAGGGGACCTTTGAGGTGCCCTCAGCAACAATCTAGCATTGGCATAAGTTATCACCATAGAGCTTGAAATAAAAATCTTTTTTAATCTAAATTTGTATGTTTTGCAAATAAGTCATACATCAATACATTGAAAAATAACTAATGTAACTTTGAGCTGTGTGGGGTCGAAGTTTACGTTGATGTGCTTACGCCAAACTTCTACCACCACTGGTGCCAGCTAGAACCCTTAAAGTAACACTGGTACAGAAATAATCACACAATTGTGACTTGTATATATATATATATATATATATATATAATTATTATTTTTTTTTTTTGTTGTTTTTATTTAACCTTTATTTAACAAGGTGATATCCCATTGAGATCAGATCTCATTTGCAAGGGTGACCTGGCCAAGAGCCCGTCGAAATAAATACAATTTCAAAAAAAAAAGTTTAAGGCAATAAATAACAAACAATAAATATGGCAAAGGATTCAACAAAATTCACAGTGAAAGTGCGACAGTTTAAGTGACACTAACAATTTAAAAACAGGCATTGCTCATAGGATTCTCACTGCCAAGTGAGTAAAATGGAACGAAACAGCTTGGACTGAAACCAGTTCTGACATTTTCAGTTCTGTCTGTGTAGTTTTCCAGGCTGTGGGGGCAGCATAACTAAAAGCTTGTTTCCCAAGTTACGTTTAACAGATAAAAAAAAATATTAAAGATGCATGTAAGTATGATGCTTTTATAAAATGTATTAACTATTAGTAATAATTATTATGAGGAATCAATAATAATAAAAGTAAACATACAGTGTCATATGAAGCCCATTAATTGCATCACATTATTGAAGTCAAAGTGAACCACACATATTTACATTACTCAAAAACGCTAAATCAAACACGTAGCCCTTCATAATGGTCCCTATCTTATAGGTAGCTCTAAAGGTGCGTTCACACCGAACGCGACTTTGGCGACCAAGATCGAGTCGCAAACCAAAGTCCCGTCGCCTGTTCATAGCTCATTTTGTCACCGTCGCCATTGCTCAGTGACGTCACGCCTGCTTGAGTTTCACCCCACGATCATATCATATGTCATATAATAGGACGTATTAGCTGACATTATTCCAACTGTATCCTTTTCACTCACCTACCAACCACAAAACACTGCAGCTGATGGCCCTGCAGCAGCATCTTTTGTGAGTTCAATGTGGTCCGTCTAGGTGGAACTAATGTACTCACTAACTAATGTTCCCCACACGGACATAGATTGTTACTCTTTGGACCGGAATAAAAACAGTCTGTCACGGCTGTCAATCACGTACCCACACAACGCTGATTGGCTCTCACGGCGAGACATAGCCTGAAAAGTTCAAATATTTCAACTTTGGTGACGGAGCGCCGTGACCTGCTCCGTGTCCAAAGCGACCCCAGAGTTCCCATCTGCAGCAACAGGGGTGCCGCCCCTATGTCTCCAAAGATGCGACCAAGTCACCCAGAATGCGTCCATCGAATCGCGCGAGATCTGGTCGCGCGTGGTTGTGGCTGATCGTGGCTGTACATTGACTCTGCGTGGAGAGTGGCCGCCGAGGTCGCCCGAGTCGCGTTCGGTGTGAACGCACCTTAAGGCCCAAAAAGGTTGTAGACCCCTGATATACTATGATAAATCACTCAGTCTACGTTGGACCCTGTCAGTGTTTATCTGTTGATGTGTTTGAGTTGCAGGTTGTTTGGTTTACTGTGCAGAGTGAAGCTCACTGGTCTTTTTTTGTGTTTATCTGTTGATGTGTTTGAGTTGCAGGTTGTTTGGTTTACTGTGCAGAGTGAAGCTCACTGGTCTTTTTTTGTGTCTGTAGGCAGAGAAGCCACCAGAGGGCGCTGGCCCTTTAAGAACTGTGAAGAGTGACGGCCAAGCAGATGAGAGAGTACCAGCCACGGTCAACTCTGTGAGTCAGAAAATGAGTGTCTTAGAAAATAAAGAGAAATGTCAAAGTCCTCACATTGCTATAATAACTGACTTAAAACAATCATAACATGAAAAAAATGGCAAATTCACTTGGGTTTTTTTTTTTTTTTTGCTGTATGGGGAAAATTTAAATTCATTACTGTAACCACTGATTGTGACAACAAATCCTTTTAAGAGTGATTTTAAACTCTCATTGGATGAAAGTTAAATTCAGACAGTTTTTGTGTCATTAAAGAAACTTTTAATACAGAAAAATAAGAACTTTAATTACATAAGATCCTATGACACCTCTTAGTACGAAGTGGTGGGGGTTGATCTCTCATGAGGACAGTTTTGATGTTTCAAAGCAACTATTCACAACTTCTCAGGAAGAAAGATAAATAAGTTTTTTAGAGTAATGTCTCAGGTTTACATACAGATAAACATGTAAAGCTTACACAGAAGAACACACACATGTACTGAGTATACCCAACATAATACAATGAGCTGTAAACACCAGCATAGTCAGATTGTCAAATAAAAAAACAATATAAATGAAGTTTTCAGTTGACTTGTGTTTATATTTATTAGTTTGCTGCATCTTTTCTGGCCTTGCCACCCTCTTATCAACACATGCACGCTGTCTATGAGGCAGAAGCATAATAGCTTTGTTATGACCATGCAGAAGCACTCATGGACCTTTGACAGGCACCAAAGGGCATCTTACCAAATTCCTTCACAATGGTACTTCATCATCGTGAGGGCAAAGAGGAGAGCTGATGGTTAATTTCCTCACCGTCTTTATTAAAGCTTTTGTAACTCATTTTCTTTGTTTTTCTAGACCAAGGGTTCTTCTGGTCCGATAGCCCCTCCACCAAAACCAGTTCGCAGGAGGTTGAAATCTGAAGATGAACTGAGACCAGAGGACGAGCAACACGGCCCACAGAAATCCAACGTTATAGCAGCTGTTCTGGCCACACAGCCGTCCATCCCCAGGTACAAAGGATACGTGATAGTATCAGTATCAACAGATAATTACCTAAAAAGCTGATTATCGGTATCAGCAGGTATAAAAATATTTGCTAACATTAACAGGCCATATTTTAGCAGTGTAAATTGGCCACAAATTTCCCATTTGTTGCTGTAATTTTGGCAGAAAACACAATTGGAACATAATGTTTTACCTCATTATCACCAAATGTCCACTTTTATGAATCAAAAGTGTAATTTACTAAAGAATAATATGTTGTTTTTCTTGATTTACACCTGTGTTTAACACAAATGGAATGTAAATATTAAAAAAGAGGCCAATTTTAGTGAAAAGGAAGCTTTGCTCTTTACAAAATGTATTGGTATCAATGTTGGCAATAACGATTTTGGAAATATCAGCACATCTGATATTGGCAAAAATCAGACATATTGTGCTTTTCAACTGGTGCATCACCAGTTCTTAAATACACAGTTTACCAAGACATTTTTTTAATGTATAGAGGTACTTTATGATTTTATCGTAATAAAATAGACTCCTCAGTCAAGGGGACACAGAAGGCCCCAAAGTCTAAATTATAGTCCAAAATAGAAACTGCAATGAATAGAATAGAATGAAATAGAATAAACCTTTATTTGTCCCACACAGGGAAATTCGCAGTGTTACAGCAGCAAAGGAGACAGCAATGATAAATAATAAATAGACTAAGTATAAAAACAGTATGTGCATTATTATAAATATAAAGACTAGAAATATAAAACTACAACTTAGAGTGTGAGACAACACACAGCAACTCAAGTATGAAAAATGTCGAGGCTAAATCCAAAAACAATTTTTTCCTTTTCTGTTTTCAGTCTTTTAAATGTTAACTATTTATTGAACTTTCTGTTCTTATTTCTGTCTCCTCAATTTATTTGAATGATTTAAATATGACTGCATGCTTGTTTGTTTGGAGGATGGTTTGTCTATGAAGTAAATTTGCGTGATAAAGTGTCGTTTGTGTGTTTTCAGGTCAGTAGGTAAGGACAAAAAGGCGATTCAAGCTTCAATAAGAAGAAACAAAGAGACAAACACAGTATTGGCACGACTTAACAGTGAACTGCAGCAGCAGCTGAAGGTAAAAAGATGTAAAAGCTTTCCCCTCTGTCTCCTCTTCAAATCAAAAACATCATCTGTAACGCGTGGTGTGTTTTCAGGACCTGCTTGAAGAGAGGATATCCCTGGAGGTGCAGCTTGAGCAGCTCAGACCTTTCTCTCATCTTTAACCACCGTGAGGAGGAAAACTCTGCTGGAGTTTTCATCTGAAGCGACGCTGTGTGAATCCCTCTCTCCTTTATCCTACAAACATCTTAGCTTCCCCTGGAGATGTCCCCCTGCTGCAGGGTACTCTGATTAAAAAAAACTCGCTCAATCACACATCGTATTAATCATAAAACCAAGAAGGACCTGAAGACTCACCAAGAAGACGGGACTAATGTGAGGAGGGGGTTTACAAACTGGCACTTTCCAATTTCCTCTGCAGAGAACAAAGGAAGCAAATGAGAAACGGTTTGGAGGGACGGACAGGAAACAGATGGACAGACAGGAAACAGCCAGACAGACTGCTGGTGTCTGATCATTTTACTCTGAATGACCGAAGAAGAAAGACAGAGCGTGTTCGTCATGTGTGAGTGTGACTCTTCCGCCCCTCTCACGATGTTATCACCAAAACATTTCATCTTTCATCAGGTTCAGACGCTACCACACCAAACTCCATTCAGATTCTGGCAGATTTAAGGAAGCACTTCAGTATTAACTGTCTTGAAATTAAATTAATTCAACAAATCTCTCTTCCAGAGACTCGACAAGTAGGATCTTCTTCCCTGTTGCAGGTTCTGTCATCATAGCAACAACTTCAGGCTTTAAAATATGTTTATCTGAATTTTTCACGTGAATGTGGCTAGAACTCAGTATTATAAAAGTGAATTTAAAGGGAAATTAGTCCATGAAAGTTATCTGCAATTATTTTGGAATGTTTTTTCTGGCTTTTTGCTTTTATTGAAAGCATAGAGACAGCATATAGAGCAGAAGAGGGGACGACACTCAGTGTTTCAGGCTTCAGGTCTGATGACAGCCTCAGCATACATAGGTCTGTACATGGACATAATCACAAGGCTATTAATAAAACTGAAGTGACATGATGAATATACGAAGATACGTTTGTTATTAAATGTTATAGAATTGGTAATAATAAGTGCAGACAAAAAGTAGAAATGTTGCAATACATTGCAGTGTTAAGTCAATACTTACCCTGTAAAATGTTAAGAATCACAATTAAAACAAATCAAGACTCGAGCACCGTGATAATATCACACCATAGGGCCACTGGAAATCCCCTCCTCACCTAGTAAAGTCTAAAAAAGTAGGAGATATTTTGGGCCATAAATTGGATCAATACACTCGCTCAGATTTGAGTTATTGCAGTTTGCATCCTCTTGTTAAATTGACATTTTTGTAGCTGGAGTTTGGTTTGGTTGGCCCTCTTAAAACCTTTTGGGCTGTACCCTAACGGGGTCACTGTGTGTTTGTGTGAAGGTTCGTTCTGACTCATGTGACGCCCTCCCTCCTCTCACTGCCCCTCGAAGTCTCCGTAAAGTGTGTGAGCGTTCTGAGTTTACGTTGTCTGTCCTTCATGTTACAGTGTTTGGATGTGACTGAACGGTTTATGACTTTATGCCAAATGACTGAACTGTCGCTCCGCTCTCTCACCTGATTCTCACCGCGGTGCATCAACATTTCATCTTCATTTTCCACCTCTTATTCCTCGTCTGGATGAGAAAGCGTGTCGTCTCAAAGGGTTTGAAGATAATCCAGCTGCTCGGCGTTCATGAAGAAGTGTTCCTGTGATTTTCCAGATCCAAACGGAGGGCAAAGAAAAACTGTTTTCCAGTGGAGCAGTCGGCACTATGCAAGTACGGAGCGATGGAGCTACATCTTCACACCAACTATACTTAGCTGTTTGTACTCTGATAGTAGCAACTGTGTGAGCAGTATACTCTGAACTTTTTCTATCTTAGATCTTCCAAAAAAACACCATTTACTGTACGTTTGTGACTTCATTTGGCCTTTTTTTCTTTCAGCGCTGATGAAGAGTCCGTCTCCTCCCTCTTTAAAGCTCCAGTCTGCTCCAGAGGGGGGATCAACTTTAAATCAGTGCTGCTCTTATTTTAAACCAGGGCACTTTCACCCTAAATCTGCAAGATACGACCTGCACAGGTTGTAGATGAAGCTTAACATGTGGGGAGCTGTCAGCAGAACGGGAGGCCTGAATGACCAACTGCACTTTGAACTAAAACCCCTCGTCCCCCCATTTTTGTCTTTTTCTCTCTTTACCTGCCTAGTTTCCTGTCCTCAGAAGAGGATTACAGCCAGTGAAATAATAAATAAGTGAAATATGTTTTTTTTGTTGAAGTTTGTTAATAAAGTTGGAATACTGAGAGGAAAGTGAAAAATCGGAGATTAAAGAATTCTGACCTTAATGTCAGATTTTGTTTTTTTTCTTCTCAAATTTAAAATCTGGCTTCATCCTCAGAATTCCAACTTTAATGTCTGAATTCTGACTTTGGTCTCAGAATTACGACTTGAATCTCAGAATTTCATCTTTAATCTCAGAATTCTGACACTGGTCTCAAAATTCCAACTTTAATGTCAGAATTCTGATTTAAATCTCAGAAAAATATCAAATTTCTGTCTTTAATCTCAGAAATTCAACTTAATCTCAGACTTCTGACTCTGTCATTTTTTCCCAGTCTAGGTATTCCGATTTCAGTGTCAAAATTCAGACTTCAATTCCAGAATTCCAACTCTATTCTTAGAATTCCGACTTCAAACCCAGAAAAATGTTATATTTCTCACTTATTCTCGGAATTTCTAAATTAAATCTCAGAATTCATCTTTTTTCATTTTGAATATAAATTCTATCTTCTTTCTGAGAATTCCAGCTTTACTGTCAGAATTCTGGCTTTAATCACAGACTTCCAACTTAAATGTCAGAGTTTTGACCTTGGACCCAGAATTCCAATTTTGATGTCACAATTCTGACTTTATTCTCAGTATTGTGACTTAAATCTCATAAAATTGTCAGAATTCTGACTTAGTCTCATAATTTCTGACTTTAATTTCAGAATTAAAACTTTTTTTAAGAAGTGTTTTAAATCTAAGCATCAGTTGTTCTCAGAATTCCAACTTTATCATTGAAATTCCAGGTTTTTCCACATACTTGAATTTTTTTTTTTAAACCCGTCATATTTGTTTTTCCATGGCTCTAATCCTCTTCTGCATATTCAAAGAAGAATTTAAAATGATGAACCACTTGAGTCAAATGTCTCCAAACGTGTGAAGGAAACTTTAATTTTCACATCATCGTGCTTTTTTTTCTCGGTTTGTTTTCAGCGTCCTCTTGTCCCGAGAGCTTCCCGTGTGACCCCAGTATCTGTCCTCTTCTAAAAGGCCTTACTCCCTCTCGCCGGCGTTCAGGTCTCCACAGGTCTCGCTGACCGCCCCTCCTCTTTGTCGCCTTCTTTTCTCTGCTGTGAGGACGATGATGTACTCCGTGTGTGTGTGTGTGTCTGTGTGCGTGTGTTTGAGTGTGTGTTGTTACCAGACCTGGATCTAATACCGTTTAAAACCTCGTTAAAAAACCTCCACGGGGGATTGATTCATGTTTGCGAGCACAGAAAACGGCAATCCAGGCAGGCAGAAGCAATCGATCCATGTCTTTGATGGGATTTTAAAATGCTATTGGCTCCCATGTCTGTGTTGTATATTGTATATGAAAAGAAAAACCACACTTTTGGACTCATATGTAAATTTGCATTAATTGCTGACTAACAGCGATAAAGAATATTCTATTTAATTCTCATTCTTGGCTGTGGGATCCTAGATGTTTAACTGCATGGATGTACTGTATCTCTGCAGAGTCAACTAGCAGCTGTGTGATTTTTACACAAAAATAAAAACGGCACAATATTTTAAACCCTGCAGTCTGCGCTTCATGTTCTGTTGAAAACAATGAAAAATCCCATTTTTGGGCTTGGCCACTTTATTAGAAACACCTTGGGACTAACATATTGGACCCATTTTGCCTTCAGATCTGACTGATTTATTCATGGCATAGATTCAAACAGGATGATGGAAACGTTTCTTCTTTCAAGCCACTTGTCTCTTTTTCTCTGTGATATGTTGCTTTTAAGTCAACTTTGCTTGTGCGTGCAACATAAGAGCTATTTTAACAAAGGTTTCCCCTCTTAAAGGGATACGCAACTATTTTTTTTTTCATGTCTTGCCTCACTCCTTAGTCCATGACAAGCAGATAGATACCATTCTTCTGACTGTGCGTCCAGTAACAATAAAGAAACGGGCAAAGTTCACCCACCACTAATTAGCTTAGCTCAAACACTGGAAATCAATGGGTAGTGTTAGCCTGTTTCTGCCTAGTCATCAGATAAACTCTAAACGGTTCTGTGTGCTTGTTGTGACTCGTTTTTTTTTACCACTTCAGTTATGTGCTGTGTTTCATTGACCTACTCTAGGCAAAGGTGGTGGTTTGTGCATGAGCCCTGTGGTTCAGTTTCGTATGTATTTCTTTCAAAAATTTTATAAAGTGCTAATCTTAGTCTAAAATTAGATAACATTACACAGTAAAAAATGAATCACAGCAAGCACACAGGACCGTTTAGAGTTGCTGAAGAGTTTATCTGATGACTGTAGGCAGAGGCAGGCTAACATTGCCCATTGACTCCCAGTGTTTGAGCTAAGCTAATTAGCGGTGGGTGAGTTTTGCCTGTCTCTTCCTCGTTGCTGCACGCACAGTCGAAAGAATGGTGTCTATCTGCCTGTCATGGACTTGGGAGTGAGGCAAGACACGGAAAGAAAACAAAAGTTGGCATATCCCTTTAATCCTTATTGAAACAATTCCAGGAGACCCAGAATAACTGAAAAACAAGCAGACAGGAAGTGTGTTTGTGCAGATTTTATTAGATCTCTATGTATTGCTTCTTGCTTTGCTTACAGAGCGTCTTGAAGAAATCCTGACAAACATAATCTACTCCTATTCCTGGAATGTAACCTCTACAATCAGTGAGTTCAACTCCAGCAAATAAACCGCTTCAACCAACTCGGAAAACAAGAATCAGAGATCTGTAGAAGGGGAGTCCAGGTTGTCAAAATCACTGAAGAAGACGATAAAGGAGAAATCTGTTGAATCTTAATCTGTTAAAATGGCTGAATAAAGAATTGAAGCTTCAGCCATGTCAGTTTTAGCTCTGAATGGAAACTCTGGTGTGAGTTGTTTAAGTGCCATGGAACGCATTTTTCTAAAATTAGTGAAAATATTGTCACACAGCAGGATGACTAATGTGACCAGCTGTCGTTAGCCATAGTTAGCTGGTGTTTGCTAAAGCTGGATCTAAAGGACAGAAGGAAAAGGTTTTCCGGGCATGATTTAGGTGATGAATCCACAACATTCTCTTGTCAGCAGGTTTGGGGCGTGAGTCCATCTTTATTTGAACACACTGTGGAAACAAAGAGGAGAACAGTTAGTCATTTTTTTCAAAATTCACTGCAAATTGCTTTTTTTTTTCCGAGTGTGGCGACACACTAGATGATTTTTGGCCCTGTGTTGGACATAAATTGTTCGTCTTAAAGTGATGCACCAACAGAGTTCGCCCACTCTAATTAGCTTAGCTCAAAATCTGGGAGTCAATGGGTAGCGTTAGCCTCCTTCTGCCTACAGTCCTAAACTTTTCAACAACTCTTAACAGTCCTGTGTGCTTGTTGTGACTCATTTTAGTATCGCGTTATGTTACCTTATCTTCTATGTTCATTGTGTTGTCTTATTCTGCTCTGAAAAAGAGACTTTGTTTTGTTGACTTACTTCCCCGGTGGTTTGCGCTAGAGATGTGACGTTCCCAAATGAGTCTTGAACGGCTCTATTACGTTAACGATGAGAACCGATTAGCAGTTGTGAGCCGTTTGTTTTTGCAGGCCGTTTGCATTGAGAAGAGCTCACAACAGGTCACACACAACTGCAAATCGGTTCTCATCGTTCACTTAAAGAGCCGTTCAAAAGACTCAACTTGTTCGTGAACGTCACATCTAGCGCAAACCACCATAGACGTGCTTGTAAGACAAAGCCTCTGTTTACGAGCAGAAGATACGAAAATGAGTCACAACAAGCACACAGGACCATGTAGAGTTGCTGAAGAGTTGATCTGATGACTGTAGCAGAGGCAGGTTAATGCTACCCACTGACTCCCAGTGTTTTTGAGCTAATCTAATTAGCGTTGTGCGAGCTTTGCCCGTCTCTAAAAACAAGGGCACTTGGACAGAAAATAAAACTAAATTAACGAACATTTTTGTCAACAAATAAAAGCTAGACTAAAATGTTTGACAGACTTAATCCAATCAGACCTAATTTGGTCATGTAGAAAGTAGAGACAAGTTAGGAATATATCCAATAACAGCTTCTTTGGTTGTGTGGAAAGGTTGGATGAGTTAAGAGAGACATCCAATCACAGCTGCCTTAGCTTGGTGATGGTGGGATAAGTTGTGGGGCGATCCAATCAGAGCTACTCTCTTTATGAACTGATATATTCATGTAGAGCAGGTTCACTGTTTGTTGTCAATTCTGATATTGTAACTGAGATGATCTACCAGGTAGCCTAAATAAAGGTGACAGCATGTCACACAAAAGTTAAATTTGTTTCTATTAATTTATACATTCAAACTTTACAAGCATTCAGTAAAGGGTTATTAGATGATTAATTTTATCTAAGTGTAAAACATGACTTCAGAAATTCAAGGAAACATAAAAAATGCCTTACACTTTACACTTCATATTTTAGTCGACTAAATTTACAGCAGATTTTGTCGTCTAAAATGTTGTGAAATTTCATCAACTAACACCAGACCAAAACTAAAAAAATTAGATGAATAAATTGTGACTAAAACTAAAAGATAGTTTAGACAGAAGACTATAACTAAAACTAAATTACAAAGTGCTGTCAAAACTAGCACTGCACTCCACCAGCACGTTTCTCTCCAGTTAAGATACATCAACCAACAAAAGATATTTTTTTTTTGATTGCCAAATGAACATCTGCATTGCCTAACTGATGTTGGCTTAGTTCTGCGTGGCCTGACTTCGTTCAAGGCAGCTTGATGTTTCCCCCAACTTCGGCAAAAGTCGGCCCAAACATAAGTGTGACTGCAGCTCTCAATGTTTGCGGTATCACCGCTGCATTTCCTCTAAAAAACGGCTCGTTCGCGGTCTCACAGTCCGGCTAAGTCCTCCAGAGAGTGTTCAGAGGATGATAATGTTGGAGCTAACATTATGTCTGCGCTCTACCATCAGATTTGTAAATAGACCTGTTTGTTGCCAGCCTTAAAGAAATTGACAATCTTATCTACACGTTACCCCGGGCAGCACCATCTGCTTCAACACTCACACTGTGGTCTCCTTGTAGCGGTCCAGAGCCTCCTGAGCCACCACCTCAGAGAACTTGGGGTCGGTCCAGGGGATGTCGCCTGGCACAGTGAAGTTCATGGGCTGAGAGTCAAAGAGCTTCACGGACACTTTTGTCTCTTCAGGTTGCTTCTCCGTCTCTCCGGGCTTCTCCTCAGACTCTTTACAGATCACCTGAAGAACAGAGACAGTTTGAGCTCAAGTTTTGCTACATGTTCACACTTATTATGATTATTTTCAGTTTTCCCTCGAGCTTGCACTATGATGACAGCTTGTTACAAAATTTTAACTTTAAATCGCACAGTAATGAACTTTGTGTTCTATAACTTGACTTTTTGTGTCATGATTCAGACTCACCATGTGGTATTTTTTTTTTACTTTCCTCTAGGGATGCACAATATTATCGGTTTGATATGGGTATCGTCCGATATCGGCCTATAAAGTTAAGTATCACTATCAGCCGATATTGAAATTTTTGCAGATGTAGATATATCAGCTGGAATATCGGCATATTACACAAATGTACAATATTGATGCATTTTCTCATCACTGCATGGGTACATTTAAAAAATCAAGGGTTTCATTTTTGTAAGAGTTAAATGCTGTTTTTCTTGTTTTACATCTGTTTCTTGCAAAAAATATACTGTAACACCGAAAGAAACAAGTCCATTTTTGTTAAGTACAGAGCTGGTGCTCTTGACCAGAAATATCAGTAACGGTATTGGTGATAATGAATGAAAAATATTGGCATATTGATATCGGCAAAAATCCAATATCGTGCATCCCTACTTTCCCGTCAAAACCAGACCTTTTTTCCCCTTTTAATGAAAATGTCTTTATAATTTTCTTCAGCGAATAAAACATTGAAGATGGTTTAATAAGACACAAAGACTTTGGCTGCACATTTAATCCTCAGAGAGTGATTTCATTTATTTTCTCCCTTTTTCTACATCGATGTGTTTTATATCAGCGCTGGTTAAGAATGAAGAAAGACTCACAGCAGGTCAGGGATCAGGTCTACTCACCGTCTGGATCTTGAAGATGTCGTCCTTGGTGTTGTTTGCCAGAGCCGACACCCAGCCGAACTGTCTGTTGAGCAGATCGATGATGGAGGAGGTGTTGAACATCTGCTCCTCGAACCTCTTCAGGAGGCTGTTGTACTGCTGAGTGAAGCGCTCAGTCATGGCCAACGCCGCCTCCAGTTCTTCCTTCAGAGGTCCCTCAAGAGGTTTCTCACCTGAGCAGTCTGTGAGGAAATGAGATGAAGAGCATCAGTGAGCTCGAGGAGGGTCTGAAAATCACTTTAATGGGATTATTACCTCTGCCATAGAGGTTGTTTTTGCCAGTGTTTGTTCACAGGATAACTCAAAAAGTTTTGAACAGCATTCGACTAAATTTTCATGTTTAGTTTGAAATAAACCAAGGAATAGGAGATCAGATTTTGGTGGTGATCTGAATCCGGATGTGGATCAAGGAATATTTTGAAGAACTTGTTAAAAGTGCAAGATGGGGCAGTTTTCCACATTTTCACTGATAATAACAGTGATAATCAACAGATTTTGATGAAATTTTCAGGGAATGTTGGTCATGGCACAAGGAAATGCGATTTTATTTTTGGTTGTGATCCTAATCAGGGTGTGGATCCAGATTTTTTTTTATGATTAGTTAATAGAAATCGGTCAGTTTTCCACATTTTTGACAATAACTTGTTGGACAATGTTGGAAATGCCTTGGTAAAGTTTCATTTGTTTTCATTGGCAGTTCACAGCCTTGTTGTTTTACTTGGGCATCAGAAAAGCTAAAACAAAGGAAATATTTGACTTAAAATCAACCAGATCCAAAACAAGACGCCACATAACGGGCTTGCTAACTGCTGGAAGCATGACTTGATTCTCCACATCCTAAAGTGAGACTGGTTTAAAATCAAAACAGAAAAAATCGAACTCTCACCGATATGCTGGATGTCTTTGCACTTCTGACACTCGTCTCTGAACCTGATGCAGCCGGCTGAGTTTCTGCGGATCTCTCTGCAGGTCATCTGTCCGTTACCAAAAGGTTTGGTGATGACCACATCCTCGTTCACATCACCATCTGTGACCGTAAACAAGAATCAGAGGAACAGTTTTTCCATTTAGTCAACAGCCTTCTGTCCATATTAAGTTTACATGAACATCTGTAACCTGACGGGACGTCTGCATCAGCAAAACTGATGCATTCAAAGGTTTAATATCTTTCTCTGCCTCCCTCATGTAAACCACTTCTGTTCATATTTGCATCTTTAATTAGTGCATTAGTCTGCTGCACTTCTCTGCACTGAACTACTGTCTATGCAGGCTTGTATCCTTTAGCTCTAGCTCCTCACTCAATGTGAGCTTGAATGTACATTTTCTAACAAGAAAATCATAACAGTTTTACTAAGTCTTTTTTTATTTGGGCAAAGGCAACTTACAGTTTGCGATGAATGTGTTTCAGCACCAAACACATTTGTTGTGAACTTCGAGTCGTCTTTGCCCAACTTTTGTCAAAAGACATGTCTGAGCGCAACTGTCGTGTTTTTCTTGCTGAAAGTTTTTTGGATTGGCACCAGCCAGTTTTTTGGTATTTTTGGAGGATGCTTCATATTTTTTCCTTGTTTGCCGTATTATATTTTTACCTTTATCTTTTACCGTCATTTAAAAACTTCGTCCCTGTTTTGTTTTACTCTATGTTTATATCCTCTAGCTTGTACACAGAGAACAAAGTTAAACTGGAGTCAAATTCCTTGAACATCAAACATATTTGGCCAATAAAGCTGATTTTGATATTAAACTAGGGCTAAACAATAACTCATCTTTCCACTGCAGTTGCTATGTGTGCATGTGCTTAATTCATGCAGTTATGGTCACATGACCTGAAGTACAGTTGGTCATGTTGTCACTTCTGTGTTGGCTGAAGAAGACTTCAACCACCAGATTTCTTGTTGTTAGGTCTAATAATCATAATCATAATAATGACAGTCCATCTCACCAAAGGAGTCACACAGCTGATCTCTGTGCATGCGTCTGTGTCTCCCCTGGATTCACCTTCAGGCTGCAGACACTGACATCATGCACGAGGCACATGCTCCGTTGTGTGAGGAGGATCTTAAATTAGTTTTTTCCCACCCATTGTTAATGCTCCGAATTAACAAACACTCTTAAACTTGCTGCTGTGATCGTAGAAATGGTTGATATTGTTTATGTTTCACTAAAAAGTGGTGCAGGGATGACAAATTGTTGTGGAACAACCAGAAGTTAGCATCCTGCTAGTTCTCCTGACTAAAAGCCACTGGGATTTTCCATTGTGTTCTTGGATCATTGCTGATAATAAGCTCTAATGAGTCTTACTTTCGTGATTATTTAGGCTTAAACTTAACTGGTGAGAGTAAAAAGCTATTATCAAACTATTCTAGAACTACAACATGACAGTTTGACTTAGAAGCAGCAACAAAATTTCCAGAGTATAAGGCCACGTTGTGACTTCTTGTTTGAGAATTTCCCCTTCAGCAAATGACCTGATCAAGTTGGTGCCTATGACTGTGTCAATGGTGTATGAATTATGGTTTATTAAAAATCAATCAGAGATTATTGCAGCCATTTTTGAAGTCCTTGTTAGCAGTTCATTAGCAACCATCCTTTTAAAAACACAATAACACTTCATAATTCAAAAGCCAAACTCCAAATAAAGACTGTTAGAGGCTGTGATGGGGGTAAATTACAGAATCTTTTGTACCTGCGTTTGGAGTCATGTCTGAGTCGAAGTCCATCATGGAGCCCATGGAGTTAAAGAAGTTCCTGCCCATGCCCATCATGGGGGAGAACAGACCCTGGAAACCGTGGAAAGGATCCCGGAAAAGAGAGCGAATGCTTCTGCTGTGGCGGAAAGGACCCAGGAAGAAGACAGGAGGGCTGTAGTGAATGTGGTCTGCAACCTGAGAGACAACAGATGATGTTCTTACAACCTGAGAAAGTATTTGTATTTCTGAGGAGATATTTATGATAGTATGTATCAGGCAACATATCAAAAAAATAAGTATCCAGTTAGCAGTACCCTCATACTGTCTGTGAAAATGCTGTCCACACCATCGGCCATCTCGGTGTATTTCTCCTCCAGGTTCGTGAACTCTTTGCTCTGTCTCTGTCCCTCTCTCTCTAGGACGTCCAACTTCTCTCCATTGATCCAGATGGAGAAGGGAGACGTCCTGTTCAGCACCTCCTCCAGCTAAGAGAGAGTAAAGTAAACCTTTAAGAGATCATAGGGACATTTTGTGCCATTCAGGTTTTTATTTTCAGGCCATTTTGGCTGTGTTGAATCAATACAGCTCAAGTTTGCCAACAGTCATCTAAGTTTCTTAAATTAGCCTAAAAGTGGCGAAGCTACACAAAAACTGACTCATTTGTTCCTAACGATGATAAAAGTCCAACTGAAAACCACTGAAGGTGCCATTTTCTTTCCCCCATTTATCTGAACATAAACTAATGCATTCCTTCATGTCAAGATGTCATTTTGGACTATGAGCTTTAAAATTTTAATTCTAATGTTTGTCCACAGGATGGCACTTCTTTTTCCCATTCACAGCATGTCGCAAAATATCACATTTTTTACTGTTTTCTTGCGAGGGTGCCTGCAAAATAAATAACACAGCATCAAATCAATGTTGCTGCAAATCACAGACCCAACTCAGGGCCTAATAATAATAACATTAATAATAATAATCAAATACTCCTCAAAATCTATTTTATGGAAATGATTATTTAAAAAAACTGAGTTGTGTGAAGATACTGGCCCTTAAAGGGTTAAAATGCGAAAATATAATAAATACTTGACATATATATTTCAGGCTTAATTAGTTTTAAAAGACTGACTTGCTAAAGTGTAAAAAAAATAATATGTACAATTTTTACAGCTGATTTTAGGAAGTTGGCATTTTTTATCCTTAGGACCACGAGTATGAGTTTTTATATTCAATCCGACACTAAAAAAATTACCATCAAAATCAATGTTGTCAATCATTGACCTACCTCAGGGCTAAATAATAATAATAATAATTATAAAAGTATTAACAATCCAATACTCAGTGACATGTTTTTTATGGAAAACATTTTAGTTTTTTTTTCTATAAAAACTGGAGTTTTGTTAACTTATTAGCCTTCAAGGGGTTAAAAAAAACCCTAAATGCAATTAATATTTCTTTGATATTTCAGACTGAAGTAGTTTTAAAAGACAGGCTCATATAGTTTTTATGAGCTGGTAAGTCATTTTTCATCATCTTTGTAAACCTGTTTTTAAAAGTGCTCTGCAAATAATGTTATTATTATCATTAATATTTCAAACAAGACAGAAGGCCATAAAAAAACCAAAGCATTATGAAATGCTTAACAGAGTTTCAGATTTTAGTTTTGAAGCATTATAGAGAAGTATTATTTTGTAATGTTTCATAAATATGCTGATATGTTCATAATTCATTATAAGGCTTCATAAAAAGTGGTACAAAAAGGTAACAGATTGATTCTGAAATTAAAGCCCAATGTTGTAAAAGACAGCGAGATGTCCACTACCACCTGAGCCATACATACATTTATTCATTCAAATGAGTCTTTTTGAGTCTGACCTGTCGTCCCACCATTCCTGATCCACTGCTGCACGTCCTGGAGTAATATTTCACACACGTGTTCTTCAGGCAGGGCTTGCACTCTTCCCACAGAGCCTTCATCGTCTCATTGCACACCTCCTCCTCCTGCTCCAGCTTAGCCTCCATCTCTTGAGCCGTACGCATCGCATCCTGCAGACAAAGATATCACCTTTACTGGTCTTTATTGACAGGGGAGGTACAGTGGACAGATTTTTGGAAAGGGGGAGAGAGAAGGGTCAGACATGCAGCAAATGGGCCTTTAGCTGGACTCAAACCCGGGTCGCCCCCACAAGACAAGAGCCTCATCAATGCGTGCAATTTTTGCAATGAAATGTCTGAAGTGATCAAAGAATAACTAAACCTATTAAATAAAGTGCATTAAGTGTATTTTTATTTAAGGGTTCCCACGCATCCTGGAAAACCTGAAAAACCTGGAAAATTATTGACCAATTTTCCAGTCATGAACAAAAATCAAACATAGGAAATGAAGTAAAAATGTACTTGGTATCTCATGCACACTTAGCCATAAAATACGAGTAGTTAAATAAAAGTTAAGTAATAAAATATAAAAACTCAAAACAATGGCGAAAAAAAGAAATAATAAACAGGGCAAAATTAAATTTAGGCTACTTAAACAGTAAATCAACAAATCTATATAAAAAGCAGAGTAAATAACGATAAAAAATAAGTATTAACCATAAATTTATAATAGTAAGACACTACATAAAAGCCAGACTAAAAAAGATAGCTAGCAGACAATGTTCATGACAGAGAGTTAGAAATAAATAATGTCCTGGAAAAGTTCTGGAAAACTCCTGGAAAATGATTTCTAGAAAAGAGTGGGAACCCTGTTAACATCAACACAAATATTTTCAACATTTTTAACCTATAAATGCAAATTTCATAGGAGATGTCACTGATTTGGTGAAAAAAAAAACACAAAATGACTGATTTTCAATGTAAAAAATGATCAGAGGCTGTAGGTTTTTTACGTGCTATCACACTCTTGGATATGTCAAAGATTAGTAAAAACATTGACTTTGGTGCATTTATTATTTTTTGCGCAGCATCAGATTTTAATTTTTACTCCCTTTGTTCCTGTTTTGGCTGTTTACAAGCCACAACTTTAGCTGTTGTAAAAACATATCAGATAAATATTTCTTTCAATTTCTTTGTCCAAATTTCTTCCTCAGGCTCAGCCCTGATCAAAAATAATGAATATTTTAAAAAGATTATGGGTTTTATCCCTTTAAATGCCAATTCCAGAGGTGATGCCACTGATTTGGTGAAAAAAAAAAAACACATAATAACCGATTTTCAACATAAAAAGGCTGGATATTTTTTATCTGCTATCACACTCTTGGATATGTCAAAGATTAGTAAAAACATCAGCTTTAGTGCATTATTATTTTTTGCGCAGCATCAGATTTTAAATTTTACTCGCCATTGACTCCCATTATAACCACAATTTTTGAATGCAGCCATGAAACTACAGTGAAATCACCTATGAAATTGGCATTTAAAGGGTTAAAGCCAAAGAAATACATAATTAATTCTTATAGTTGCATAAATTCTAAGTTCAGCATTTGTCCACCATGACAGGCACTGGACATCGGTATACGGATGCAGCCGCTTCAATTTTCTCCCCTCAGCCAGATGCCAGCCAACTTCCAGCCACTGGGAGTCTAAACAAGGTATTTTCTTTTGTTTGTATTTGTTCTAAATTTCTTCATAGTGGCATTTTCCATGCTAAGCAAAATTTTAGTTTATATATCCAATAAAATAGACAGCTGGGATAGGCTCCAGCCCCTCTGCGACTCCGAAAGGGAGTTTATCCAATAAAAATATAAATGGTAATGTTACATCTTTATCATGTAATTGCGGGGGATCTCATAACAATCATTAGGGTAAGAAGGTCTGAGCACTTTCCTGTCATGGACCAGCCAAGACTCTGCCAAGGAAATTGGGGAACATTTAAGTGGTTCCATCTGTATATCCCATATATCGACTTCAAAAATCAAGAGTTTAATTTTTGTTTTACGTGTTTTATATCTTCGTTATGCAAAAAGACTGTCACATTAAAAGCAAAAAGTCATTTTTCATCAAGTGCAGACTTTGTGTTCTTGATGAAAAATAGTGCTTTCAGTGATAATGAGTTCAGAAATATATCAGCATATTGAATAACAGCAAAAATCTAATATAGTGCATCCCTTCTGTTCTCCTGTGTGTCCACATTGTGGTCTATTCAGAGTTATTTTGTCATCAAAGGTGTCAGATTGGAGTAGAAGTGATTCACTCTCATGACTCCCTACTTCCTTCAAAATCATCCTTTATCATTGTTTAGATGAAGAATCTCCATTTCATACACATAACGTCCTTTTGGTACATTTTTTCCTCTTTTCAATGTGAATGTTGGACTAATATCTGTACAATCAAATCAAAAACAACCACTAAAAGTACTTAACAGTGACTTTACAGTTTTATCTGACGTGAAAAGTCAACACAACTACTAACAGCAATTTATTATCATCCAGTGAATCACATTTTAAATGCTCTTCACACTGTCTTATGACAAGTTTGTACCTCTTTTTGGTCCTTGGTCTTCCTCAGAGCATCCAGGAACTGCTGGTGTTCCTCAGAAGATTTCTGCATCACAGTCTTCATCTCCTTCACTCCGTTAACAGCATTTTCAATCTGTTTGTCCAAGTACTGCTCGCCCCGGAGGGAGATTTCTGCGTTAAAAAGAAGAAACATCTTTGAAGTTTTATTTAGGTGTAACTCTCTCTTTTCTTTTTTATTAGTTTATACTCGTCAAAAAGTCTAAACTATTGTAGGGATGTTACTTTGGCTCCAATAAAAGACCAGATAAATAAACTGGAGCAACACCATTTAGAGCTTTAACCTTTAAATCAATTCTAACAATAAATTCAGTGAAACTTACGTGCAAGATCTTCTTTAGTTGGAGGAAGGACACAGTTGGCTGTGGCCAGAATCACAGCAAACACAGCCAGACTTTTGATCCCCTTCTTCTTCATCATCATCATCATCATCAACATCCTCTCTGATGCTCACAGGGCCAGCAGGCAATGATGAGAACAAAAGAAATCTGGAAAAAACAAAAGCACAGCATTAATGAATAATCACACTGGGTCTATATTCCTCCTGAGTGTGATGTAATGTTGTTGTAATGTCACTGTTGTCCATTAGGTGGCGCCATGAGACATTTGAATCCAGACTGAGAGCTACGCAGTAAAAAAATGACCAGGCTTGCTCAGCAGTTTCTCAGCCTTACACAGCAGCGGTGCATGAAAATAACCCTCCAGATCAATACTGTTAAATAATTCAAACTGCTGAATGAGTGATTTCCTTTCAAACAACCGAAAGGACTCTCCTAAAACTGACCTCAGATCATTTGTCATCCTCTGACTTAGACCACAGCAGCCTCATTCTGTGTTTTCAGATTATTCCTGTCACGCTCACTTGGTCAGCTGAATTTTCAACTAAGACAATGATAGCTTTAACAGAGAGCGACTGAAGCCTCTGATTGTCTTTCTTCACACCGATGTATGAGACAGAGTCAGCAGACAGATGGACTGTCCTGCAGATTTTCCCAGGCTCTGGTGATTATTTCTACAGCCCCTCATAATCCCCCTTTTTCCACTAAATGCACAGTGCAGGAACCATAATGCAGCATCTAGTGTGTTTTTCTTGGATTAGCAAAGGACTAGTTCCAGGACTTTTTCATAAAAAATTAAACGGAGTTAAGCTATGAAAATGGGCCAATGAAATCAAATTCTTAGAGGTGACAACAGACGATCAAATCAGCTGGAAATCATATATTAAACATGTTCAAACCAAAGTTTCAAGAGCGTAGCAGTATTAAACAGAGCAAAGCAGGTTCTGGATCACACATCACTCCACATTCTCTACTGTTCAATAGTTCCTCCATATCTCAGTTACTGTGCAGAAGTCTGATAATAACAATAAGTACACTACAACTTTACATCCACTATTCATTCTGCAAAAGAAATCAATATGGATTATTCCCAGGGTGGGGTCATACAAACCCTTTATTCATACAGTCTAATTTACAAACATTTAAAGACCTTGTGGAATTTCAGACAGCACAATCCTACATAAAGCAAAAAACAAACTACTTCCTGTGAATATCCAAAAATTAATCACAGAAAGGGATGGGCCACACAATTTAAGGGGTAAATTTAATCTTAAAGTCACATGTTTGAAATAAATTACCACTACTACTAGTAAGGATGTAATGGAAACACAGCACATAGTGTTCATACATCTTAGTGAGCTTTACTGGCTTTAAGTGTGTTTTATTTGTTCCAGTATTATGTAGGGATGGGTATTAATATCTGGGACTAATGGGGTAGCCGTATCAACACCTCAGATCCTAACCAAACTGATTTACAGCGCAGACTTTTGTGCTTTATTTTGGTGCCAGTCACTAAATATCAGAGCCAAAGTTAATACATTTTTTTTTTAAATAGATATCCAAAATGTCAAAATTTTGAAACTCATTATTGCCACTAAAAGTGTCTATACTGATATTTTTGTGAAGAGCACAATTCCTTCACTTTGCTTACTTACCTGTTCCTTCCATAGTGATGATCTATTAGTGGTAAAAACAGATATGAAACAAGAAATTCAGCATTTTATTCTTTAATAAATTATACTTTCA